>JAODKM010000048.1:3835974-3852740 GCA_026780845.1 Petrocephalus sullivani | reverse complement strand
GCGTTAATATATTTAATCGGATTAATCACGACGCTGGATTAATCCGCGTTAACGCGTCAATTTTGACAGCCCTAATAAAAATGGCTCAGTTTTAACAGTTTCTTGTTAAAAAAATAAAAATAAAAAATCAGGCAACTGTTCCCATTTAACGATTCACTCAGAGCAGTGCTCTTAAAGAACAGTGACGAGACATCTGACTGACTGCAGGAAATGAGTCAAAGTCATTAACGCACATTTTTCCTCCTACAATTTCTCAGGCGACCGGGACAGTAATTCGCATGAATGAATTTCGATCTTTGCAAACTGGAGCCGTGCTTTAACGATTTAACATGGGGGGGGGGGACGCACTTGTCCTCTCATGACAGACATCTGCTTCTCGAACGTGGCTCGGTCAAATCCCTTGTCAGTCTGTGGAGGAAAAACAGTCATTAGCTGGCTGATATAATTACAGCCTGTGAAAACAATGTGAAACAGCATGATAATTATCATCTTCCGTACGACAACTCCACCATAAAGTCACGCGAAACCTCCCTGCCTACAAGGAGTGATGGACGTTCATTGAGCCTTTGGATTCCATCATCCGTGTGAACAGAGGGATCACGTTTTTGTGTCTGTAGGGACTTTCAGGGGCAGCTAAGCAGACCTTGTATGGAGGCCCTTTGTTTACAATTTAATGGTTTACCCACAAGAAGAGTGTTCCAACAGCTCCAACGCTAACACTGCTGACAAATGAGGAAGATCATCGCAGCTGTGAGCTGCATTATCTTCACACCATGTCTGAGCAAAGCGCATCATCTACGTTAGACTGAAGACATTTCACAGTCGTCAAAACAGCAGACAGATAGCTGACCTTGAACATCTCATGGAGGTCCTCGCAGAGGTCCTGCACGAAGTTCATGTCGGAGATGCGGGACAACACCAGGTCCCGGGTCTCCTGAGAGAAGGGGACTTTGGCCTGGGGCAGCCAGGCCCAGTGAAAGGGGTCTGAAACGTACAAAAAAAAAAAAAAAAAAAAAAACGTCATACAGGGGGGTCTTAACGGGTTTGAGAAGAGAAGCAGAAATGAGAATGATTAAAAAAAAACTCTCCGTACAGCATAGAGGCAGCAAAACCACGTCTCACGCCTTCAGCGACAGCGTGCACAAAACACACGTTCAACCTAAAGCAGGACCGAGTCCTTACATGCTCGCCATTCGTCCGGGTGCTTGAAAGGAAACGCAAGTCCATTGTCAATAGCTGCGATCTTGATGGCAGGGTCCTTCACGGAGGTCCATTCTGTGTCCTGCAGAAGGGCAATGTCATATAAAACAGGCACCGGTTTTAATAAGCGCCAGGCAAAGGGCTTTGGCAAACAAAGCAGCCCTAAAGGACACGCGACCCGTGTTTGGCAGTAGGAGATTTAGGAAGGTCGGGGCAGAGAGAGGCGGTGGACGACAGCTTGACTAAATCGGAAGGCTTTCCGAAAACCATGACTAAGGAAAAATACTAGTCTTGCCCAGTGTTCTCGGAAGACCGAGTGCATTTTCGTGCACTGAACTACACAAAGGGAGCTTAGGGGAGGTGGCTCCTTGGGGGGGGCAGAGGCTGGACTGACTCAGCTTTAAGGTGATTAACTGCTCATGCTCAGTGGGCACGTCCTGTCCTCTGGCCCATCCCCAGTCCAGGAAAAAGCCAGAAGGTGCGAAGCTGCTTCTCACCTTGCCTCAGGGCTGCGTTTACACCCAGCTCCTTCCTACATTACTCTCCTTAGCCGTGTTTCTTGGCCGGGTCCTCGGGATGGCCCAGACAGGTCGCATGCCCTCTCCATCCCAGCACACCAGGTGTACCAGGTTCTTTTTGTTCTTCTTTGCTCAGTTCAATTGACAAACATTGTTCTATAGCTTGTGCTAGAGGGCCACTTTAATATGAGGATCTGAAATCCTTATTATTCCAGACAGAAATGGGCAAAATGATATTAACTGGGAACCGGGTCTGTCCCAAAGCTATACTATAATCCAGTCTATCATGTGTAACTCGTCAGACAGCCTGGCTAAAACTCATCCTTTCCCGTAATCAGCCGTCCTGCTCTTCACACCTCTCCAAAACCCTAGGGTCCTCTCTTCCCATCAGCACATTTTCATGGCTCTATCCGGTAATATTAATTTCCAAGCCATGGCACAGGTCCAGATCTTCCATTATAAAAATAATTACGGATCTTTATCCTGAGGAATAAGGCTGTCCCAGACAGGAGGAGAATATTCCGGAAATTGCAGCACCGGTTTCACCTCGCTGCCCCAGGCTGTGGGCTGCAGCAATGCATCATGGGCAATCACAGTCAGAACGGCATCAGCTATCTGTGGCTGCGCCACCTTGTGACAGTCCCACCCTCCAGCTAAATGACCACCGTCTTCCTTTCCCCCGATGTTAGTCGTGTGTCTTCTGCACAAAGACGGCTTTGTCTTATGCTCTGTGACGGCGTCGCAGTGTCTGCTGAGCAGATTTGTCTGACGGGACTTTACTTCTTTCAACGAGTGTTGGGCCGTCACTATTCAGGAATATGCTGGGATATTTATCTGTGAAACTCCATGTCAAAGAGTGCAATCAGAGGCATTGCTACAATTTATGGGCCCCCATCTGTAGGTTCTGGGGCCCCAGAAGTGCTGGGCCCCTTGTAATGCCTTCCACACACCTGAGCGAGACAGACACAAGCATATGTAATAGGAAAATTAGAGCAAAATGTCTCACCTTCTCTGAAGCTTCATCACCTGGCTTCTCATATTTAATCAACCAATTGTCATTCCCTCTGTCTAGTTTAAAATAAAAAAAAAATTCAACTTAGTATCATTCGACTTTCTGAAAAAATGTGCCCTTCCAAAACCACTATTAAGATAAGATCTGTAATACTACTTAACTGTTTGTCAAGTTCCTGTCTTGCTGCACGGCCTATAAACCAGTGTTTCCCAATCCGGTCTTCGGGGGACCCCTACATGGTCCACGTTTTTGCTCCCTCCCTGCTCTGCAAAAATGTGGACCATCTGGCAGGCATCTGGGAGGGAGCAAAAACACGGACTGGCTGTGCGTCCCCGAGGACTGGATTGAGAAACACTGCTATAAACTGTTCCAAGATGAGAAGCATCAGACAGTGAATTGCGAACATATAAATAGTGATGAGTTAGCAACAATGTGTCAGTTTACTTTATGGGGGTCGGATCTCACAACATACCGGTGTTCCGTATGACGTAATCCAGAACCACCAGCCTCTCGAACTGGGACTGCAGCTGCTTCCTAATGTTCTCGGGCAGGGGGTCTGCCTCAAACTTCCTCAGCCAGTAATCTGCCTCCTGGTAGCCCTCCACAAATAGCTGGAAGGAGCCGACCTGAAGGGGTACAGCTGAGAATTATTCCCTTTATACCGAGCAGTCGATTTTAGCCAAAGACCAGGGGAGGGTAATCCCGGTCCAAAGATTAACAATCCAGACCAGGATTTTAATCTTTTAAATATAAATGCTTAACAAAATCCTGGTCTGGATTTTTTACTCTTTGGACCTGGATTACCCACCTCTGCCAAAGACATACATTTTTTTAGAAAGGGTCAGCCAGTTCCTGGGGAAACTAGGGGGTTAAGGGCCTTGCTCAGGGGCCCAGCAGCGACATCAGTGATGACCTGGAGATCTGAACTGATGACCTTCTGATCAGCGGCACAAGGTCCAACCCTGCTGAGCCACGCACCACCGCGCTCACGCTTGAAAGCGACACGTGAGCTAAAAATAGCAGACGGGCATCATCGTGAAAATAACTGCAGAACAGATGTTTGATAGCAAGCGCCGCTTCCTCACCTTAGGAGGCAAACCAACTCTGTGGAACCGTCTGCCGACTTTGGGGACTTTCTCTAAAGCGTATTTCTTCCCCCTGGACTTTGCGCGGTCGATCGCCGTGTAGTGAAACGTCTCACTGACGAGAGACACCACCTAACCGGCCAGGGAGAGACAGATATGAAGTGAAGGTGATTAAATGTCATTGTTGACACACCACAGCACACGCCGCACAACAACGAAATGGGTCATACATATTTCATAAATTCAACACCTGAATAACACACACCGAAAGCCCTCTTGCAAATTTAATGAGGAAGTGTTTCATGTACCAAATCTGAAAGAGTTTATTTTAATCTCGAATGAGGTCATGTTTTCCGTCGCCGGCCCTGCGGTGACCCCAGTCGCCTGGCAGCACCCACCTTTGTTTTGGGCACGATGTCTAGGCCCAGTTTTTGGTCGACCAGCGAAGCGGCCGCCTCAGAGAGGTAGCCCTGATTGGGGACGAGGCAGCCTCGGCCAAAGCAGCAGGGACAGCACACCTTGTGGAAATATTTGGTCCATTTCGGATTCAGGTGTCCGTAAGGTTCTTCGGATTTTGGTTTAAAGACCCCGATTATTTTCTGTGCCGATACAGGTAGACAGAAAATACAGTAAATACAAAGGCTTCTAAAAGGAGCATGTCACTAGCCTTCTAGCAGATGTTTAGGACTAAAATTTCCCCAGGCAGACCCCATCTGATAGATGCGTGGGCTTCCCATTTCGGATCGAGCAGGAACAGGACAGATGGCTACTTCGTAATTAGTCTGAGGAAGGTGAAGATTTGATGCGTTATGAGGTAGATTGCGCCAGAAAGCTGATAGAAACAATACCAACGAGGATGCTGGGAAGAATCGGACAAGAGTGACCTCAGCGTTGCTCCAGCGGATCAGCGAACCCGTGGTTGATGAAGCGCACAGGCTGGTGTGCGTGCCTGTTCATCGCCTTACCCCTTTAGGATCCTTCACAAAGTAGCTGCCGCTGGAACCCTGTGAGATCCTCTCGGGGAAGACGGCGTTCTCGATGGCCTGCTCTGCCCTCTGCACGATCGCCGCAAACTCGGGGTCATCCGGGAAGAAGTTGAACTCCCCCGTGCCGCTGCCTGCATCGACGAGATTTTTGAATTTGATTACGGCGGCCACACAGCCCGTGAGCTTTGTTTTCAAACCAAACATCCCTGATTAGCAATCAGACACCCCCCAGCTCTTCTGCAAAGATTCAGAGATTAAAATCAGATACAATCATTTAACATGACCACGGGGTTAAAGAACAAAATGTGCTCAGTGCGTTTGTTTTCCAGGGTATGTATCAGGGGTCAGGGTTAAGGCAACCAAGCTGATCACTACTGTTACGTAACAGGCTCCTCAAAGGTGTTTCGGAGCAGGAGGGTAAACAGACCAGGATGAAACAAGTTTGGGAGTGACGCAGCACAAATGCTTAGGGTTTTGAGAAACGGGATCAAACCACAGGACTGGTCCGACGTTTGTGGACTAACTGGGGAATCTGCCACACTTTGAGGGTGGGGCAGAGGAAAAGCACTGTAATACTGGCAATGGATAACCCTGGTTACTGGAGACAGCGGCCCGGGGCCCAAGCTAGGGCCGCACCCGCATAACAAACACGAACATGTCTAGCCCAGGGTGACGACACACAAAAAAAGCTTACGTACATAACGCAACGTGATAGCTGCCACACCTTACGTGAACCTTCTGTTGCCAGGAAAACCTCACTGTACTCCTGGTGCCAGACTGCCCATTATCCCTCGAGCTGGAGAGGCCTTATCAGATGGACATTAAACATTCATAGCAGTTCAGGGGCCGATTTGTAACCGGCTCATCATGGCGGTGAACAACCAAACATCTGACAACATTAGGTGTAGCTTCAAGAGGCGAAACACAATCACAGGCAGATTACAAATCTTAAATCTTTAATCTCGGATCGGAAAAAAAAAAAAAAAAAAAAAAACAACACACGGCGATGAGGAAAAATTGCATCCGTTAAGACGGGATCTGATCACGGCTGCGGAAATTCGAAACTGACACTTTCGTAAAAGAGGAAGAGTTACATAAACAGCCGAAGAGATCGGGTTAAATCAACAGTGCTTCCCCCCCCAGTAAGCGGTGTGGTTTGCTGGGAACAGATGCAAGACAGGCTCTGAGCGACAGGTGCCCACAGCCATCTCGTCAGGAACACGGCGCTTACAAAGCTGCCCTGGCCCAGGCCCCCGAAGACCTCCCCCAGGGTGACCAGCCTGCAGACCAGCACCAGCTCACAGTAAGGGAGCTCCCAGGCCTTTTTAATATTTTTCCCCTCCTCATTTCTGGTATACAGTCGTCTAAAAGCTTATGCATTCCTTGTTTTTCCCCAGCACATCCATCTACAGACACACACCTTTCAAGTAGGTGACCTCAAAACCCCAAAACAAAAAAGTTCAGCAAAAAATGCACCTGACAGGAAAAGGAGGGGGAGGATTCAGGCCGACTACATCCAATCCCATCCTTTTTCCTTCCATTTCTCCAGCACAACGACACAGTAAGCCTGGGTGGCCAGTAGCACAGGGCACGAGGTGGGGGACACCCTGGATGGCATATCATCTATCACAGGACGACACAGAGAGCGATTTACATGCTTACAAAATAGGCCAAAATAGTTATTTCACACTAATCAGAAGAAATCCTTTTAAGATTCACAGACGATTCAGACTCACTTGCAAAGGGAAGTCAAACCATCCCACTCCTATACAACTACGACAATTAACAGACGGTAATGTGACTGATTCTGATTCCAAAGGACCTCTATTGAACCATAGCTGATCAATTGGCATTTATGAATGGCTCATGGGGAAAAGACCAGAGGATCTGATATCTACCCACATTAAAGTATCAAAACCCAGATTCGTTTATGTGGTCCCTGAAATCTCTTTTAAAGGCATCCAGGCATTCTCGGTGAGATGTAAAAGGAGCAGACCCCATATAGGTCCTGAAAAACAGGCTGAACAACCGGATATTATTATTGAATAACTTGCCCATTACGCCAACAACTTATGTTTACCTAAGAATACGTGGAATAATTTTCTGACAGTAACGAAAGCGTAATGTGTCTGACAGTCCTGTGCAGGCATTCCGCGCGTTGCATTATTCTGCATAGAACATTGCAATCGCTGCTGGTGGACTGGGGGGGGGGGCGGTGCATGGGGCAGAAACCGAGACCACCTGCAGTCTCCATTTTTCTGCACGATAACATTCTCCAACTGCAGGCTTCGGCGACTGAAACACCAAATAAGACATTGATATGGGTGGCACGGAGCGGCGAGTGCGAGCTGCAGAGCGACGCGAGCATTTGCTCGGTAGTTACGGTACAGCTGCGCGGGCAGGTGGCGGAGCACCGGGCTCGCGTTAGGAAGCGTGCATCCTTTTCCAGTGCAACATCTGCATGCTGATTAGTGATTGCTGCACGAAGGCAGTAGCGGATTAATAAAGGCATGGCGCACAGTGTACCTAAGCCGATCCCTGCGGCTCCTACCTGGCGATGCCAAAGCGTCCTTATCGGAAGAGGAGCTCCGGCGGCTCCGCCGTGTGCGCTTCTCTCTGCCGCCCCTCGGCGACAAGCTGCCCGCCGGCCCAGGCAGCAGCAGCTCCTCCTCGCCCGATCCTTCGCCCTCAAGCTCGACGAGGACGCTCTCGGTGGAGTCCGACACCCGGACCGCGCATCCCGGGCTCCCCCTGGGTGCCTGGCCGGTCCCGGTCGCCGCCTGGATGTGCCCCGGACTGGTGCTGGGCTTGTCCCCCGAAACGTCCTCGCTGGGATCGCATTCTGCCATCATGTCTGCAGGCGGCTGGTAGCGCTCCGACGTCCTGTGCTCGCACTAACGCGCCCTCCTTCCCGTCGCCATCACTTTAACCAGCCGCGTTTCGGACCCGGTCCACCAGCGCACCGTAGAACTGTTACGTGTCCAGGCGTGCCGTCAGAGAGTCCACTTCCGCTTTCGGTCGCGCATGCGCAGTTTAGCGCTCCAGGCGTACTTAAAGGGACTGGCAGCGAGTTCTCTTTTTAGGGGTGGTAGGGGAAGTGTTAATTAATATTCATGAGATTACCGGTACCTGATTGGCCAGGGAATGCCTTAGCTAGAAAAACGATACAGCCCATGTCAATGGAAGCACGTTCACCGGCCAATCAGGTACCGCTTGTCATGAATATTAATAAATTGACCAATCAGGTGGCGCTTCTGTCACGAATTTTAATTAAACGTTCCCTAACACCCAGCAAAAAGGAAATTCGCGGACTCGCACGCCTTTCGCCCGGATCCCTTATCCTAACATATTTTGCCAATTTTTTGATACTTTGCAATTCATTTCCAATAACCACAGGAACATCCTAGATATTAGAAAAAACGATTTGTTGTTTGAAAAGAGAAACCGCTTTAGGTTGATCACTTTAGGTTGATGTTTTGCAGGTGCGCGAATCGTTGTTTTTGTGTTATTTTGTTTCATTTTGTTTCTGGTTGTGGAATACCTGCTCAGTTTATCTACAATACGGTGTATCCCTCGCAGTATACACGCTCTTTTTTGTTATTAGTGTTATATTTCTCTTATGTTCCAGATGCTATATATTATACTTTTATTCACTAAAACCCTTTATAAACCTTTTTATAAACTTAAAACTTAAAATTAGCTACATCAAAAGCGTTGCTGTAGAATATTTACAAGGTAATAAAACTGATACATACGTGTCAATGCATGTGCATGCAGTATTGAAAATCTCACTCCAGCCAGCTGACGAAAGTTGACAACCCTGCCTATAATATTTTTCAGAATCATCTTTCAAAGAATGTTACACTGCCTGCACACGAAAAACAATCATTATTACTTTGGCATCAGTCATTCCAAAGTTATATTTCCAACTTGAATTATATTTTATTATTCAAAATAATGGGACAGAACATCAGAAATACATTTTCATATTATATTAAATTTCAAGAGACCCTAGAAAATTCATCATTGTGGTAATCCATGTAAAACATACGTGGGTAGTGTTAAAACAAAGGCTATTTACACAGACATTAATAAAAATGTAGGATTTGCAGTCTTTAGCCACAATTACATGAAAATTTGTAGTGAAATCATTACTTGTGTAGACTTTCATTGTTTATTTGGCATCTGTAGGACATGAAATTTCAATGGTTTGATGAAGGACAGAGGCACACAAGATGATTATGCTGTATTACCTACACCTGTATTACCCTAACAACAAAATGTATCATGATGAGAAACAAAGACAAGGATGTGTCGGGTCCAAGGGTACGTTTTCTTCCCTTCAGAAAACAATTCCATCTTCTGTATTCAAATACCGCCAAACATACAGTTCCAGGTTGGCACACTAGGAAATGTTTTAAGACGGTTCAAGCAGACCTATTGCAACATTAACCTGTCCTTTTTTCCCTTATGTAAACGATGCATGCTGGAAGATTGCATTGTCATATGAAGAGTCCATTTTGGCAGTGCACAGATAATTACATTTTTCACACCTGCCCTAAACCCTTACAATAGCAAAGGAAAATGTAAGGCACTTAAATGTGTCAGTTTGGTCCTTAGCAAACCTCTCTGCTTTTTGAGTGAACTGGCTCAAGAATAGGACCCCCCCATCAGAAACCATAAAACAGATCGCAGCAGTCCTCATTTGTGTGGTAAACCGATCCACAGGTAACATGACTGGCTGGATCTCAGCGGTGAACCCTTACTGACAGAGAGCTTAAGGATAAACCCAATAAGGCAATATAACACAGCACTCTTTCAAGGAATAACAGGTCTACTGATGTGTGCAGCACGCAGTACAAATCCAGTACTGTAAACCAGATCATCCAAAATGTTCCAATGTCCAAGGTTGATTGACTGTGGGGTCAAGTCCCGCCCACACCCACTTACAGCCCCGTCCAAGCCACACCCACTCACCCCAAGCACCACAGCTTCTCCAGCCCACAGGATGGTGGACTAGATCTTCCAGAAGATTTTCTTCCTGTAGAGCAGGTAGGATATTAGCACCCAAATGGAGGTCGCCACCAGGTTCTGGGCCAGGTGCTCAGCATGTGACTGACTGTTCCTCATTTTCCATCTGAAGGGGAAGTAGCCTTCAAAGACTTCATGGCCCACATATACCAGGATGGAGTTCATCCCTACAAATGGACAGACCACCTGCTCAAGTCCACAACTGCACAAAGATGACACATGGCTCAAATATTCAATTTGATCAGTGTTCTTCAACCCAGTCCAACGGGACCCCCAAAGAGTCCACATTTCTGCTCCCTCCTAGCTCCCAGCAATTCTGTGCCAAGGATTTGGTGTTCTTGATTACTTGGTTCAGGTGTGTTGGGTGCAAAAATGTGGACTGTCTGGGTGTCCCTGTGGACTGGGCTGAGAAACACTGATTTAGATCACGTGAGCTGCAGCGGACCTCACCCGGGAAAAAGAAGGGTGCCCCAGACCAGAACTTCATCACATCCACCATGTAATAGATGAAGAAGAGCATGACAAAGGCAAAGCAGCCGAGCGTGGTGATGTAAGACAGAGACCTGGAAGGCAGAAGACAGTGGCACACTCAGAGACGGCACAAACATTTCCCCTCCGGTAGCCTAGCGACGGGCCTGTTCAAATAAGGATTTTATAATGATAGCGATGGACTCTGGACTATATGCAAATTGTGGCAGGGAGGCAATCATGATTAGCGTCATTACCACTTAAGCAAAAAAAAAACAAGCTATTTGGGGAGATTTAGTTTAATGGTCTTGATATGGCTTTATGTCATTGTGGGTGTAATTTCACACTGTGATGGGGATTTTAATTAGGCTAATTTGTGTTTTAAAAGGTACACATACGATCTCTTAAAGGGTAGTACTAATAATCAATAATGGGTTATAAAATAACAGAGCAATAAACAATTACACCACAATGTGGTCATGTTACCATAAATTCTTATTGACGGGAATGATCCCATATTCCTTTGAGCACTTGGTCAGAATGGCTGAGATGAGTCCCTGTAAAGAGGTGAGACAGGAGGGGTCAATTCTGACTATTTCAGTGTGGGGCAAACCCCCCCTGAGCAGAATGTCATACAGTTTCACAGCAGAAAATATTAAGGGACTTAGGGCAACATACTCATTACATACCAGTATGAATCCCCATATGGCAAACCTGGACATTATTTTTGAGTGCTGGTCCTTGTAGTGTAAAATGATCTTTCCGGCCTGGCAGGAAATTAGAAGAACAAAATTAATCAGAAATGCAAAACTCTCGACTCACTAAGGCATGCAGTGGTAAGTACATGCTCGTTTGCTGTCAGACCCCATTCGCAGAGCACAAGGGCGAGGCTCACGGGACGGACCTGCAGGCCCAGGAAAGCCATCACGACAGAATTGATGCTTCCGAGCACCCCTTCTGGGTCATATGGCATCTGGGACTGGTAAAGAACCTGGAAATGAAAAGAGAGGTGTCATTCCAGGTCCAGAAATGAGAAGAGAGGAGGCCATTCCTCCATTCAGGTCCAGAAAGTAAAAATCCAGCCCAAGATTTTGCTTCAACCAGCCAGTTGGTTACTCTGTGACTGTGACTCTTTATAATCAACTGGTTGGTTAAAATGAAACCCTGGTCTGGATTTTTACTTTCTGGTCCTGGAATGTCCACCTCCAGTCAGAGCTGGTAGCTGGTTCATGGAAGTAAAAACAGCTGCATTGTGCTAAAAGAGATGATAAATGGACCTTTGAAAACATTTAGTTTTCCTTTCTAACTACAGTGGGGCAAAGAACGTATTTGGCAGCCACTGATTGTGCAAGTTGTCCCACTTAAGGTCTGTATTTTCCATCATAGGTACACATCAACTGCGAGAGACAGAATGTAAAAAAGAAATCCAGGAAAATGTATGGTTTTTAAAGAATTTATTTGTATAAATGGTGCAGAAAATAAGTATTGGGTCAATAAGTTCACCTCAATAATGTAACCTTGGTTGGTAATGACAGAGGTCAAACGTTTCCTGTAGGTCTTCACCAGGTTTGCACACACTGTAGCTGGTATTTTGGCCCATTCTTCCACACAGATCTTCTCAAGAGCTGTGATGTTTTGGGGCTGTCGCTGGGCAACACAGACTTTCAATTCCCTCCACAGATTCTCTATTGGATTGAGGCCTGGAGACTGGCTAGGCTACTCCAGAACCTTTTTACATAGCCACTCCTTCGTTGCCCGGGCGGTGTGTTTGGAATCATTGTCATGCTGGAAGGTCCAGCCACGTTTCATCTTCAATGCTCTCACTGATGGTAGGAGGTTTCTGCCCAAAATCTCACGATACATGGCCCCATTCATCCTTCCCTTAATATGGATCAGTCATCCTGTCCCCTTTGCAGAAAAGCAGCCCCAAAGCATAATGTTTCCACCCCGATGCTTCACAGTGGGCATGGTGATCAGCAGTCTTCCCCCTCCAAACACGGCGAGTGGTGTTTATACCAAAGAGGTCCATTTTGGTCTCATCTGACCACATGACATTCTCCCAATCCTCCTCTGGATCATCCAGATCTCTGGCAAACCTTAGATGGGCCTGGACATGTGCTGGCTTAATCCATGACGACGTAGTGTGTTACTAATAGTAACCTTTTTTACTGTGGTCTCAGCTCTCTTCAGGTCATTGACCAGTCCCCCCCATGTAGTTCTGGGCAGTTTCCTCACTGTTCTCAAGATCATTTGTACCCCACGAGGTGAGATCTTGCATGGAGCCTCAGGTCGAGGGAGACTGTCAGTGATCTTGTATTTTATTCCATTTCCGAATAATTGCTCCAACAGTCTATCTCTTCTCACCAAGCTGCTTGCCTATTGTAGCCTGGCTCATCCCAGTCTTGTGCAGGTATACAATCCTGTCCCTGGTGTCCTTAGCCAGCTCTCTGGTCTTGGCCATGGTGGAGGTTGGAGTCCGACTGTTTGAAAGCGTGGACAGGTGTCTTTTATACAGATAACGAGTTCAAACAGGTGCCATTAATACAGGTAACGAGTGGAGGATATAAGAGCTTCTTAAAGAAGTAGTAACAGGTCTGTGAGGGCCAGAATTCTTGCTTGTTTGTAGGTGCTAAATACTTATTTTCTGCACCGTTATACAAATAAATTATTTAAAAAATCATACAATGTGATTTCCTGGATTTCTTTTTTTACATTCTGGCTCTCACAGCTGACGTGCACCTATGATGGAAATTGGGGAAGTGATGATGGAACTGGGACAACTTGCACAATCGGGGGCTGCCAAATACTTTTTTGCCCCACTGTATATTTACACATAGGAAGATATTAGTCAGGCCCACTTTCCCCGCTGGCGTGCGGGGGGGGGCGCTCTCGCCGGAACCTACCCGGGACGATGGGGTCTGATAGATATGACTCTCCCCCAAAAGCCAGCGGTCCACAAGACCAGCTGCTCCGCCGGTGCAGTTTGGGTGCAGGCCAAAGTCACCGATTCCCCCTGGACCCAGGTAACCGCTGGCAGAACAGGACGGGAGCGTCACCAGCCATTAATACATCATATGATGCCTATATTTTACTTATTTATATCGCCATTAGGGGTGTAAATCAAACCATAGGATTTGATTTCAGCTTTGAAAATCTAGCAATATTTTAAATGTTACTGCAATACGAATACAGTGGTATGCAAAAGTTTGGGCTTCAGAGAAGATGCAAAGAAGAGAAAAACTTGCAATCAGACACCTTAAATGCCCTTTCTCATGATTGGATTCACCTGTGTATGTAGGTCAAGGGTCAATGAGCTTACCAAACAAATTTTGTGTTCCAATAATTAGTGCTAAAGGTATTCAAATCAATAAAACGACAAGGGTGCCCAAATTTATGCACCTGCCTAATTTTGTTTAAGTAACTATTGCACACTTTCTGTAAATCCTATAAAATTCATTTCACTTTTCAAATATCACTGTGTTCGTCTGCTATATGATATATTTCAATGAAATTGCTGATCCAAACAACCAATGATTTATAAAGAAAAATCATGAAAATTATCAGGGGTGCCAAACTTTTTCATACCACTGTATGCACAGGAAACATTCTGTCTTGTACTTCAATAACAAATAAAACTCTCCTGATGTGTAAAGCTTACTCTGAAGACGTAGGAACTATATCAAATGTACAGTAAAATGACATTTTTACGCGCTACTAAGGTGAGTCTCTAGATTGCTTTGTGTGAGGGATTTTTTTCACAATGGTAGTCTTTTGGCGTTTCATCATGGTTTAATGATAGGAATATATATTTGTTAATAAATTTGATTAAGCAGTATTGTGGCCTTAACAATCGATATATGAATTAGAATCAATGAATTGTTATACCCCTAGTTGCCACAGATACATTTACTAATGTCCAGGTAGTGTTGACATTATTGGAATGATTTCCAAATAAGACATTAAATGTTTATCAAACATCATTTAGGGTGGGGGACTTGACCTAGCACCCTACAAACTAGTGTCCTTCCCGCGCAAGCTGCCTTCACGATCACCACAGCAGGCCATAGGGGCTGCTCACCGCGATGCGGTAACATGCGCCGCGTGAACTGGTGGAAGCCGGCGGGCTTGGGGTCACTCACAGCGGGCAGTCGGGGACAGGGAGCAGAAAGGTGAGACACAGCCAGATGGTTTCCAGGACGACCACGCAAAGCCAGGCGGGCCAGTAGGGCAGGATGTCCTGCAGCGAGAGCCAGTGGCCAACCTGGCAGAGGGGACAATGTGTCACGACCCTCCTGCCATTGTCACATGACACTGACACTTCCGGTACAAGGCGATATAAGGGCACAACACTAATAGGCAGTGACTGGTTACAGCACCGGAAAGGTGCAGGTTTTCATCCAGGGACTGTATTAGCAACATAAGCAGAAGCCAGAAGGTGCTCTAAAGAACCTTTTGAAAACAGTGGGGGGGGGGTTAAACGTCTCAACCATATGCAAATAAGTTAGAAAATATAGGTGGTTCTACACCCCATTTAGTGGGGCTTGGCCCCCCACCTATTTTTAATCTCAGCTCCCCTAAAAATATTTTTTCTAAGGACATTTAGCAATGTTTCCTGTATTTTAGTATACATTTCGTAGTATCCCTGCTCAGAGGGACACCCCACCTCTAGGTCTAAGTCTTTCGGCCTGCATTCTGTAAATTTAGTGCATCGGGTCTGATCCTCACTCACTGTATGCTGGCCGTCCGTCCTGTTGCGGACCGTCATGAGGTTGAGGGCAACCACGGCCAAGTAGGAGACGGCCAGGCGCTGTAGGACCCCGGGGATCCGCAGGGTGTCCCAAGACACTGCGGGACACATGGTCAGGTTGGGGGCAGGGCTACGACAATTACACAGTGTCGATAATGTACTAACGCACAAGGCCACTCACGGGGTGCTTGGCAATAGTTGGGATTAATGACCAGTACTCCTAGCAGAAAGAGCTGTAGGCTCCTCCACAGGGCCTTGCCCAAGATCACAGAGCGCTTGGCCCCCCGGCGCAGGGCCGAGCTCATGGACAAAGCCACGGACGTGCCCATGATGAAGACGAACCTGCGGCAGAGGTATGGGGCAGCTTGAGGGAAAGCTGGGGGCGGAACCGCAGGCGGGGCAGCCAATCAGGCCAAACCAATCACGCCTCATACTTGGAGCTTACCAGGGAAAGACCAGATCAGCCACCGTGAGTCCTGCAAAGACACCAAGGCAAATGCGTCACTCCCTTTGGTTTCAAAAGGCCACGTCCGCCTGCTAAGATTCATGGCTGACTAAGATATAACACACACAACCGATACCGTGATCTGCTTTACTGTACTCATGGATACAGCTAAATTACACGGCAAAGTACAAACCAAATCCATCGTAATGCTTGGCCACTTAACGGGTTAATGATTAGGCACTGAGTGTACAATGTACTTTAATCACAGCGACCCATGACGACATTCTCCTGGCAAAAACAGGATCATGTTTTGCAGCTCAGCACTTCCTGTACTATTTAGTACATTATAAAATTTTAACTGAAGGTAATATACTGTATAATAAACATACGGCACAGACAAATTAAAGACCAAGAATAGAAGTGCCCGTGGGAATTGAAATTCCCATATGGACACTGAGAACACCTTTTCCTAGCCAGTCTCATAGGGATATTGCATGTAATTATTTCCATTCTAGCCCACGGGTTGGTCCCATCGCTGCCTTAAAGTATGTCTGATGTAGCTGCTGTTTGAACCTTCCCATCCCCTCATACATAAATAAAGCTCATCAGTCCAGCTACCTATCACAGTCACCGGGGTATGGCTCACCATTCCAGCTACCAATCACAGTCACTGAGGCATGGCTCACCATTCCAACTACCAATCACAGTCACCGGGGCATGGCTCACCATTCCAGCTACCAATCACAGTCACCGGGGCATGGCTCACCATTCCAGCTACCAATCACAGTCACCCGGGCATGGCTCACCATTCCAGCTACCAATCACAGTCACCGGGGCATGACTCACCGTTCCAGCTCTCGTGTCTGAAGAACCAGTATCTTCCTCCTCCGTAGTTGACAAATATCATTATGACGAGAGCCAACCTGGGGGAGCAGAGTCAGCCATTTCCTTCATGAGGATGCAGAAGAACCCCCCCAACCCCCACAGGAATGATAACCTCCAAGCATGTGAAAACTGACCGTCACTAAACCGTCTTCTGGGATATTTTTTTTTTTTTATGCATGTTCGCAAATGCTATGTTAGTGCTGCGTAAGCTGAAATACATACATTCACACTGGTGAGTACTGCATTTGCTTTGGTGAGTACTGCATTTGCTGGTGAGTACTGCATTTGCTGGTGAGTACTGCATTTGCTTTGGTGAGTACTGCATTTGCTGGTGAGTACTGCATTTGCTTTGGTGAGTACTGCATTTGCTGGTGAGTACTGCATTTGCT
>JAODKM010000048.1:3824984-3835874 GCA_026780845.1 Petrocephalus sullivani | reverse complement strand
GAGTACTGCATTTGCTTTGGTGAGTACTGCATTTGCTGGTGAGTACTGCATTTGCTTTGGTGAGTACTGCATTTGCTTTGGTGAGTACTGCATTTGCTTTGGTGAGTACTGCATTTGCTGGTGAGTACTGCATTTGCTTTACCACCAAACCCATGGCGATAGCAACATCTGCAGGGTTAAATGGAGGGCAGCTGAATGCGATTCATACAGAGTGTCCAGCTCATAAGAATAGCGGAAGTATCCAGGCTGTGATGTTAAATACACCGAAAGCACAATCCGACTTGGCAAGAGGTGGAAGCCAGTGGGGAAGTTACCCTCGAAAGCTGTCTAGGGAACGCAGGCGGTTGCTGGGGGTTGCGGGGGTGGCGGCCGACTCAGACGAGGAGTCCCCAGTTCTGCTTGGGGAGCCGAGCTCCTGTAACAGAGGGGTGGTTAAGCCATGTCAGACTGGCATCTCCCTGGACGACCTCTGGGGGCCTGTTGGTCAATACAGGCATGCTTCTAAACACCTGCAATGTGGGCTTGGCCAGTAGGGGAACACTGGCCAGGAGATATTCATGTACACATGTCAAGAGCTGAGTGGGAGAGTATTTTAAAATGATTTGTTGAAGAAAAAAAAAATTGCATGAACTCACTGAATTTATGAGCCTGTCCATTTCCATGGTGTTTCCCAGGCAAAACAATTTCCTTACCGCATCTAGCCTGGAAATAAGAACAAATTAGTTGGGAAGGGAATCCAGTGGATTTAAGCAGCTTCCAATCACTTTGCAAATGGACATTATGGACTGCATGTGGTGGTGGGGGAGGGGATTATCGTGGGGAAAAGAGGAGGAAAGAAAAACAAATTAAAAATAACTCACCCCAATACAATCCGTCCAGCAGTAACCAGAATACACAATCCGGCATACACCAATACAGCAACCAGGATGGCTACATGAGGGAAAGCACACATCTCAATGCAACATGCACCCAGTGGCCAGTTTATTAGATAAGGCTGCGCAGCCAATCACGTGGCTACAACTAGATATACATGCAGCACACAGACAGGGGGGTGAGATTCAGCTACCGGTCGAATAAGCATCAGAATGGTACCCAGTAATAATGACACTTTATTGATTCCCGTGGGGAAATTCTCTTTTCGCCTGCCCTATCCTGCTCTCTATGACAGAGGAAGCGTAGCAGCAAAAGGCAGCCACCTGCAGAGGTGCCCATGGGGCTAGGGGCCTCACCAAGGGCTGGGCTCGAACCAGCAACCTTCTGACCACAGGCATAGAGGCTCAGCCACACACTGTCCCAAAAACGTGGCAACTGAATGTAGAATTGTGCATGCAGAATGCAAACGGAGGAAGCACAGCCTGATGAGTAACTCACGCAGGTAACTGTTCACTGGCTCCTTGTCCGTGACTATGTTGCAGCTGGCTCTCACCGAGTCATTTTCATTCTTCACCCACAGAGAGTAGTTACCCTGCTCTCCAAAGTGGAATGCCACTCTAGAGGACAAGATGCAACATCTTTTCACAATGTTTGGTCCATTTAATGTGGATACTTGCAAAAATACAGACCTACTGTCTTGCTTGACTTAACAGAAAGTGATAGCATATCTAGGCAATATTCACTAGGATGGTAAAAGAAGGATAGATGTGTGGTTACCTGCATAGCTCCTGGTTGCCTGTGGTGCTATTGAGCTGCAGGGTTAGAGGATGCTGAGTGTTCAGAATGAAGGCTGCTGAACTGGGGATCCCAGGGATTGGCTGTGCAGGAACCAATCCCAGAGGCTGGAACAGGCACTGAGACATGGGAGAATCACCGCGTCATTGGTCCAGCACTGTAGACATGCCCCACCCACTGACCTCATCACAGTTTCTCTAACCCCATAGCACACACTGGGGCATATTGGGGGCATGGAAACCCTGGTAAAGTCAGGGGGCCCAGCACTCCTAATATATGAAACTCGTGTTTTCAATGGGGGATCACCCAATTATCTTGTCCCGTATTTCTTCAAACTGATGGCTTGTCAGAAGGCCCAGAATTTCTAGCTATGCCCCCGCACACATACACACACACACACACGCGGACACATGCATGCACGCATGCGCGTGCACACACAAACATACACACACTTTTTCATATCTTTATGGAAACTCTCCATTCATTTTTATGATGTAACCTTAATCCCAACTATGACAACCTTAACCCCTACCCAGCCTTATTGTGCGTTCCATTATCCTCGGAACTCGGAATCCGAGTTTCAGCATTTTTCCATTTTTTGATTGTAGTCACAGGTTTTTTTTTTTTTTTAATAAAATTTAGGTTATCCTTATAGCAATCGAAAAAATGTCTCCACAAGGTAAAACGTTACACATTCTTATCACACTGTGGGGAAATCTGGGCCACACAATGTAATAATTAGAAACACACACACATACAGACACACAAGCACGCACATGAAGACTCACCTACCTATCGAAATAGGGACCTTCCATTCATTCCTATGGGATAAACCCTAATCCCAATCACGATACTCATAACCCCAACCCAGCCCTAACTTTATCCATAGGCAACCAACTCAAATACAAGACTTTTGGCATTTTTACTTTTTTGATTGCATTCACAGGTTTTTATAAAATTGAGGTTATCCAAATGGGGACCTGAAAACACACACACACACACACACACACAGCAGAAACCTTCCCCAAAAACAACCTTGACTCAGATGAAAGCAACATAAAACCAGTCAGCTTACTCTAAAATGCGGCCGCCTGACCGCTCACCTGAAAGCAGCGATCTGACAGCCAGGACAGCTGGATGTCTTGTTGCAGCTCATTGTTGACGGTCAGAGAAGCCTCATCCATCTTGAGCACCGCGGACTTTCGGGCAGGGTGAGAAACTGGACGCCATTAAATGGAACAATAAAGGACCTCTGAGCAAATATGAAACTACGGAACAACTTTAAGAACAACCACACACCTCTGACATGATTACTTCCCACATTTAAATCAGCAGATTGCCCCTCCCAAGCTTACCTCAGTGTGTGAAGGGGTCACACCAAAGTCTAAATAGTTCCCCGGTAATGAGACCGGCGGTCTCTCACAGCCGGAGAATCACTATTTCAGCCCTGTAGGAAGTGCACCGGGCCAGCAGGGGAGCACGCTAGTGTCACATGTCCCAGTCTCACTTGCCAGACAGGGCCAAGTCTCATTTTCAGCAAGCTTTGCCGTGGGGGGTTTGGAGGGAAGTTTAAACCCTACTAGAGGCCACCAGAGCCTGGGCTCTGCTCAGGGGGCTGGCTGATCTGATCACATCCACTGGGGTGCTATATTTGTTCCAGCAATGCTGCAACCAGATTTGTTTGTATCTGCTTGTCAAACAGTGGCTGACCTCATATTTAGGCAAATATGTAGCAGTTCAAATTACACCCCCCCCCAACAGTTTCCTGTTAATAAAATTATTTAGAATAACGTGACTTAAAAATAGATGAACCACCATATGACACCAACCAAAGTAACACTCCACCATAGTATAGTGTGTACACGTACTGGACTGAGAAACTGAAAGCACGGGGGATTCCACGGTTTGTTCCTCATTCCAGTTACAGTGTTACTGAAAAGCAGCGAAATCAAGTCGCACTTTTTACAGCCTTAAAGTGTGTAAAATACTGCACACGAATTAAGTGCCATGTATACGACACAGCACAAATGAGCACCAAGATTACAGCATTCCCCCATCCACCCGTACAGAGGCCCCCGAGGAGGCGTGGCCCCTGGGGGCCCCTTTGTGACTGTGACTGTGACTTTGATGCAATCGGCCGTACACGGAGCGTGATATTCGCGCTTATCTCAGACACCAGCTGATACCATAGTTAGCGGGCGGCGGGTGGCGCCTGGGAGGTTGCATAAGCGATCGCTGGCGTGCCGCTTACCGGACAGCTGAGCCGCCAGCGGGGCCGCGCAGACGGCGAGCAGCGCCGCGACCAGCGCCTGCAGAGCCCCCGGGAGCCCCCGGGATCCGCGCATCTTCGCCGAGTCGCCCTTCCCCTCGCCGTCGCCGGCGCTGCGCTTCCCTTTCCTATTTCCTTTCTCCCTCCCCATGACGGAAACTTCCGACCCCTCCTTTCTGTTTTGACACGCGAGGGGAAGAGAGAAGGGACAAAGTACGCGGCGTCCGGATCCCTCCCCCTGCGGACGCGCAGCGCGCCCCCGCGTCCGGATCCCCCCCTTATGCTAATAAGGCACTTAATACCCATGAGCTGGGGAGCGGAATAGTGTTGGTAGCGCGTCCGTAGCCAATGAGCATGTTCGCCTTTCGCCTATTCGCAGGGGACTGTTCGCCTCTCTATGGCTTTCGGGCCCCTGACAGAAGTGAGCACTGGGGAATGTTTTATGCCACCCCACTGCCCCCCAGCGACTAGGGCTATTAGCCAGACACAGAGCAGCACACAGCCCATTCACATCCACGCTGGCCCGCAGACCGGCGGCCGGAAGGGCTTTATTCTAACAGCAAAGCGAATTAACCACATTTTAAATCAAAGCAAGACAGCTCTAGTTGTGACATTCCCAGGGAGAGAGGCGGAAGTGAGGTGATTGTGGGGAGGCGTTAGCTGTGCGGCTAACCCGGCTAGCGCGGCTAACGAGGCTAACCCGGCTAGCGCGGCTAACGAGGCTAACCCGGCTAGCGCTCGGCCATGCTAAGGATAAACGGGGCGGTGGGGCGGCGCGGGGAAGCCGAGCGACCCCGTTCCTGAATACTAAGTGTGCTCGGAGGACAGAGGCGCCCTTTCTCTCCCACAAACGGAGACAAGGTACACCGGTGTGGAGCGGTGCCCGGCCCTCCGGTGCACCTTCCGTAGTGAGCGCAGCGTGGCCCGGCCCGGCCCGCATCAGTTTGGGGGGGTTAAATAAAATTAAATGAGACGGACGTAGTTTTAAAAGTTTCTGTCTGGTTATGGATAGGGGTGGCTACCCGCTGGTTAAACCTGAAGTCCCAACACAAAGCCTGGCAAAGAAATGATTTGTTGTTTTAGCCTGGGAAACTTTGTCATAGTAGTAGTAGTAATAATAATACTTTCCTATACATCTTAAGTTGAAAGTATATGGTTTTCATTCGTGGTGCCGTCGTGACTTTAACTTAAAAAATAAATTAATAAAATAAACTTCTGTTTAGTCATGCCTAGCTATAATTATCTTAAAGTTAAAAGTCAGTTGTAAATACACATGCAGGTCCAGTGTCCGCATCTTTAAGCATTTTAAAATACGCCCTGAGCATAACATTAAAAGACGAGTATTGTCAATTAATTGTCCTGTGCTTAGTCCGGACGAAGGGGTTAAAATTAAAGTCAGACCTTTGCGGCCTGAGATCTAGCTCCCAGGCCAAAACATTTTATTTTCTCGTGGAAACAAATTAGTAGTAAGCTATTGCTGTTTTGAAGGCTGTGACGTTTCATGACAGAGTTCCTCTATAATGGTACCGATATGTGAAGTGTTGGCTTTCTGGTGCGCAGAATGGATCCAGCCTTGCTGAGAGAGCGGGAGCTCTTCAAGAAGAAGGCCTTGTCCACACCTGCGGTGGAGAAGAGACCAGCTTCTTCAGAGTCCTCATCCTCGAAGAAGAAGAAGCCCAAACTGGACCACGAGGGGTCCAAGGGGTCTAAGCACAGTGCAGGTGAGGTGCTGCGTAGTGATCCTTATACCAGGATAGTGTGACAGCTGCATTATCATTGAATCATCGTTTATCTGAAAGAGACACGTTCCTCCTCCTTTCTGGTAAGAATTCAGGCTCATTTACGTTTAGCAAATCACAACGATGATGAAATAACTGCGACGAATTTCCTTCATGATATTATTCTTATACCTAAAAATGAGAATGTTCAGCTGTATTTCATGCAGACATTTCCGGAAGTCTCCGTGACACCATGACTGATGCCCGGTGCCCTGGAAATCTATCGTTCTGTTATGCAGTGCAGTGAAATTAGCCTTAAAGCAATTTTTACCGCCACAAGCCCATACCCCCGGGTTGGCATTTATTCACTGTCGGCACCACCTCATTACATCATAGATATGGATGTTATTTGCTAGCAGGGTTGGGGCATTTTTGGATGAAAGTATTACCGTCATAGGGCCTAAGCCTAGCCAGCACCCTAGTCGGTTATCCCACCTCTACCTTCCTGAAATTAGTATACCTAAGGTGGGATGACTGGTGAGGACGTAGCTATATGGTAGGGCTGTGCATGCGCCATAAGATCGCGAGGAGATCGCGATCCGAGATCGCACAGCCCTACTCTATGGTATGCCGTATATGACATTTTAAGTATACCCCCTTGTCCTAGTCCAGGTACTGGATGATGCCGAATGTTGTTTTATGAGGTTTGATGCTTATTTACTTCAGTCCTGCTGTGTTAGATTGAAGTGTTTGATATTCATTATGGGGTTATTGCATCCAGCTGATGTCTGTCTAGATTATACCCTGTCATATGTCCCATTTTTGCATTACATAAGCAATTATGGAATACGGATTGACAGTGTTTCTTAAATGTATTAATTCTGGTAACCGGCAAGTCCTTTAGAAGGCCACTTGGGGGCGATGCAAGACAATCTCCCTGCGCTTTTAGATAAAAGAATTTGGATGGAATGACGCACACTATTTTTGTTTTGATGGAGAATAGACCACTGACTGTACCATGAAATGAATCAGAGCAGTGCATTGTAACATAATTAGGCCATGCCTGACTCAGGTCTATAAAGAAGAACGACGTAACACCAGTCAAACATCAGTAATGATTCTTAATGTTTCATGCTGTTATGGGCTTTTTGATTTCTGAATTTTGACCTGTAGAAAATACTGAATAATCTCATTTATTGAAAGCAGAGTCTTGCTTTTACTCACAAATGGAAATCGTGTCATCTGAGATGCTGATGACAGCTGTATCCCTGACCCAGCGCATCCACAATAACAACATCCTCCCGGATCTGAATGCCACTCGAGTGCATCTTAAGTACCGAGAGCCAGCTTGACGTGGTAGAACTGCCAAGTGCTGTGTATTTTAAAGTGGATTCTTTGTTTAATTGTTCCCAGATACTGAAAGAATAGTTCAAAGCTGAAGGATTGCAATGGAACTTTAGTCATAGATTCAAAGAATCAGGCACGATTTGTTGGCTGTTGATTTTTTTTAATGTAGGGTACAAGGTATTAAGGCAAATACAGGAATGTGGTGCTGTAGGTTAAAGTAAATGCAGGCATGTATCACAGGGGTTGGGGAAATTTTTCAGTTTTACGTGTATGTGTGTGTGTGTGTGTTTGTATGTATGTATATATATATACACACACACACACACACACACACACACACACACATATATATATATATAATGTGTGTGTGTGTGTATATCATATATATAAAAGCTTAGGTTTTAGTAGCTACAATGACAAAACAGCAAGTAGGCTGTGTAATCAGTTCTGCAACAGATGGTACCAGTAATGATTTAGGCATGAATGTTTCTGAAACAATCTGGTTCCGGTAAATGTAATGATAATGATCCGTGATATCTTTACATTGTGATCACATCTCTGAAACGTCCCTTGAAATACAGACATTTATGATAGTTGTGTCACTAGTAACCCTTGTTATTATGAGAAAAAACAATGAAAATCGGAGGTGCGAGGTTGTCTCTGTGACTTCCAGGTGGCCATGAGGCCGTCCTCTTGCAACTTTTTTCATTGGTTAGTTCTGGGCATCAAGCTTTTTTATTAACGCAGCATTTAAGGCTGGATGGCGAGGAGGGGAACATGCATGACTGTAATTTTTTTTTACCAGCTTTCCCAGCTTCAAATCTGCATGATGGTTTAGTTTGTTCGCCATTGCAAAAATATAACAGTTAGTGTTGTTTTAGCTTCGGGGAATTACAGGGGATGGTAATTCGCTTTTGAGATAGTATTGTATGCAGTCTTAGTGTCAATTATCCCAGAAGGAGACCCTGGTCCACAAGAGGGAATGTTCTGTATTCCATCCACACAGATTCCTCATTGATAGATGTGTAACAGAAATGACCGTGACTCCATCCATGTATGGGAGGGGAACAGTCTGCACAGGAGGGCTCCCCCTGCTGGTGGGAGTACCTGGCCTTTAGACCACCTCCACATGGCGGTTGTGCATGCTCTCCACCACAGTGCGGAAGGGGCCGGGCTCTTCGCGTAGCTGACGTGCCGTCTTGCCCTTTGCACAGCAGCCGCAGTCCAGCAGCTCGTACAGTGCGGCCAGGACCGCCAGTGACACCACCGTTAGCGCGAAGAGCAGCAGAATGACGAAGCAGGCCACATTCCAGCTGTCATGAAAGGGGTATGCCTCCTGCATCTGCAGGGCCGCGCCTGCAGGGGGCGCTGCCGGGTGCAAGGCTTGGCTGGCGTTGTGGCCAGTCATCGCTCCTAGGTTCTCCTTGGTCTGCCTGGCGGGGGGGCATGTGGGGTGGACAGGTGAGTTAATCACATATAGTAGCTTAGTGATGGTCACATACACAGTATGTATCATTTTGTCTCTTATTATAAGTATTTAGATCATGAAGAAGCAGCCTGGAATTAACCACCTTGATTTGGACTTTGGCTGTTTTTTGTTTTGCACAGTACTTAGTCAAAATTAAATACTCATCAAGTTCTGCTAACCGAGGTCCCTCATCTGAATTTTTTCAGTTAGCATGGCATTCTATTTATGTTTCTTAAGGAGGAGAATGACAGTTATAAAGTATAACAGCCAGACTATAACACGAGCAGCACGCCGGGGGAGGGAGCCATTTGTGAGTGTAATCTGGATCCTATCGGTGGTGTCTGCCCATTACTGTGAAAGCTTCCTAATCAGGCACCACATGACGGGCAACATGACTCTGGAATGATTTAGATACCAACTAGACCACTACAAGGGTACAAAAAAAGCAATTTTTTACACTGCATTTAGGATGAGCATTTTAGACGGTATAATGTTTACGGTAATACTTAATACAAAGCAGATCTGTGGCATTCGTCACCAGTTTCAACAGTGAAGGGATGCATAAAGTAATTGTCTATTTAGCAGTTTTCACCCTGCATGTGGGTTCAGCTCAGCTTTGGGGTGCTCTTCGTGTCCCATCTCCAGAGGGGGACTGCGTTTTACACCTTCACGGGGGCACAGTGACAGACATGCTTTTAGCGTTTCCCTTTATTCGCTGAGCACGGCCCGCAAGCATCAACCGCTAATGATGCGATCGCGCCAAGTGTCACACAGCCCTCGTGCGCACGGTCCGATGAGTGCGGGGGCTTGCGTTTCCCTCCTCCATCTGGACCCCCTATCGAGACTCCGGTCTAGCATGGTGGCCGTGCCTCAGAAACATGATCTGGGACGGCCTGGCCATGGCATCCCCGGCAGAAAGTGGGGAGCGAGAGACTGTGACACTCATAAACATCCGGTTGTGTGTCCCAGACGGGCACTTTGGGAAGGGCCTTCTGCACCCGCCGGCCTCCAACCAGGGCATCTTAGATGCACGCCACTGCACCCCCGGCTAGCCAGTACCCCACCCCCCTCCCCCATCTGGCCTGCCACATGTATAAGGATGGGAGTGGGAGTCCCCCTCCCCCAAATGCACAGCATCGCCTGGCCTGGCCATGGCTGCTCGCTTATTTTTGTATGTACCCCCCCCCCGGCACGCTCCTGTCCCCGTCCGGCTTGCTCCAAGCCGCCTCTGCTTCCCTGCACCAGACTAACATGCACACCAACCTTTTTCCCCCCTAATTCCACCTCCCCACCTCCAGGTTCTAGCATCGGCTAAAGTTCTTTATCCTCAGTGCAACCCCCCAGCCCCCCAATTAATAAATGCTATTAAAATAAACAGCAATACAGACAGGTGGCGCGACACAAGAGACAAACTTCCAGAATAACTAGTGCGAAACTATGACGTCATCCCTCTGGCGGTAAGTAAATAATCCAAGGTGTAACTAAACGGCAGGGGCGAGCGAGAGCGGCTCCGCGTAAGGACAGCGCGCGGGATGCCGGCGTGCCGCAAGTGCTCAGCCTCACAAGGGAGCGTGCAGACGTACCTGTGTCTCCGTCAACCGGGATGCTGGATGAGAAAGGCTGCTTCTCTTCCCCCCCTCCCCAGCGGCCTGGATGTCGGGCTCTTCTCAGGCGGCGCGGAGCCCGCGATTGGCCCACCTCGCACGCAACAGACGGACCGCCCATCCTCTGCTGAACCCCCTCCCCCCCCGCTCATTAGCATAAATCAGCAGCTCCCTCCCACATGATGAATAATTCATGAGTTCGCTGGCTGTGTGCTGTGGTGGGGGTGGGCGTGCCTCCCTCAGCCACCCACGAATCAGACGTCTGCTCTGAGGACTGGACCAGCGGATGACATCTTCGCAGCACGTTCCTGCTTATCTGTATTTAAGCACCGATCCGTCCTAGCGCTGTACTACACGGTTACATCGAGCAGATTCCCTGCGTGCGAATAGCTTTCCCCTGCTGGGACATTTTTCCATCCCATTCTCTACATGAGTATTTCTCAGCCTGGTCATCAGTGACCCCCAGATGGTCCACGCTTTTGCTCCCTCCCTGCTCCGTACTGTCTTGGGGGGTCCTGGGGGATTGGTTTACATTGGTTTACATGTATCCATTCCCTGCGTAGAGCTGGGCGCGGGGGTGCAGGTGGAGTGGGGGGGCGACGAGGAGGAGTGGGCTGCTGCATGAGGTGGGGGATGGTACAGGCTGGCAGACAGTCTGCTCCCGGGATCAGCTGGTGCTTTGAGAGCATGCTGCATGCTGACAGCGACCCCCCCCCCCCCCCCGCTCTCCCCCGCCTTGCCTCCCCCCCGCTCCCGGGGCCGGCTCGCCCCGCGACGACCGGCCCCTCTCCCCCCAGCCCCCCCCGGCCCACGCCC
>JAODKM010000048.1:3776730-3791849 GCA_026780845.1 Petrocephalus sullivani | reverse complement strand
CGCCCCCCACCCCCGACGCCCCCCCCCCCACCCCACCACAGGCACACAACAACCCCCCCCCCCCCCCCCCCCCCCCCACACACACACACCAGTTCCTTACCTTTCTGTAATTAACCCCAAAGCCGTTCAACCGTTCATATTTAGCTGTATGAAACGGGCGACGAACACACTAATGACCCGAAAACCACCAGCTTTAATGAATAAATAAATGGGCTTTTTAAATGGCAGATGCATGCATTGTTGATATATACTTTAGTTTTATTTATTTATCCAACACTTTTGTGAAAGCAGGGTCAGACAGTCCCTGGAGCAATGGGAGGGTTAAAGGCTCAGCACTGAAATCGCTCTGCTGACCCTAGACTTTGAACTGGTGACCTCCCCATCATAGGGACAGCATCCTAATACGCTGAGCCGCGCACCGCTCCCCACACTTGCTGTAACTTCATTGTGTCTCTGCTTACTTTCAACTGTCTTGGAGAGGGAACTGATCCATCTGGTCCAATGCCATTAAACTTTGATACAAATGGTTCAACATGATCAAAGTCATTTTGATTGTTTATTGGATGAATGGCATTGATATTGACTGCAAATACGCTGCTCGTGAACAAAAAAAAAATTGATTAGCCGGTAGAGGAAATAATCTGTGAATGTTTCTATATTAATTTAAACACATTTACAGTTAATTCACAACTGTGCAATATGTACAGAGCTTATTTATTGTGCATTTTTCTCAGTGAACTCCCACAGATAATAATAGTTATTTAATTGTACTACACTACACATTTAACTATATTCAGTGTACTATGCTTTAAGTATATCTAGTATAATTTTTTGTGTTATGTTATTACAGTGGCAGCCACTACATTCCAGTGTACTTGTGTAACTCGCACAATGACAAATGAAAATCCTTGATCCTCCATAGACCAGGTTGTGTGCGGTGTCACTACTCCTGCCCCCTCTCCCCACCAAATCCCGTCCTCGTTCATTCCTTACGTTATATGACATTACAGGCCTTATCCCAAGACAGATCCTGCACAGACCAGTACCCTTATACCCTAAACATCATTGTCGAGCAGAGATTGGAATGGAACTCTCCCCTCTATATCTGTTCTGTGGATTAGGAGAAGTCTTTCGATAGTTTGGATAGGAACATTCTCTGGAACCTTCTCTGGCATTATAGAATGCCAGCCAAGATTGTCACCTGCAGAATAGTCCATAGAGGGCTGCTCACTGATGCAAAGCTGAGAACTAGAGTTCATCAGGGGTGCTTACTCTCGTCTTTCCTCTTCTTGCTCGCTATTGACTGGATGGTGAAGACATCAAGAATATACACAAGAATAGGAATACAGTGAAGGATTTTGCAGATGACCTGGCACTACTGTGCCAAACCTGTTAACAGATGCAGGAGAAAATTAACAGCTTGGAAACTACCTCGACTAAAGCAGGCTTGAATATCAGCAAGGGGAAAACAAAGATCCTGAAGGACAACACTACCACAGTTGACCCAATCAGGTTGGAAAGTGATACTTTAGAAGAGGTGGAAGCCTTCATCTACCTGGGCAGTGTCGTCAACAAGCTAGGTGGAACTGACGCTGACATCAAGGCATGAATAGTCAAATCAAGGGCAGCTGAAGAACATCTGGAACTCTAAGTAACTGACTCTGTAAATGACGGTCAAGCTGGTCAACTCCAATGTCAGTTCAGTTCTGCAATATAGAGTAGAGACCTGGAGGACAACAGGGACAATAATGAAGAAAGTACATACCTTTGGTAAGACCTGTCTGTGAAGGAACCGGATTCATTGGCCAAACGCCATGAGCAACCAGCACCAATGACAGAGAACCAAGTGGCCTCCTGCAAATGATGAGATCCTGAGAGTCAGCTAGATCGGAAAGCCCAGGAACGAGATGCCAGCTAGAAGAAGAAGAAGGCCCTAACCCACACCATACAGTATCAACACCATAACCTCTGAACTGCAAACTTCCAAGCATTACTCACTATATGTAAATACACTGTTAATTAGGTGCTGCCACAGGTCATCTTTCTTTTATCGAAAAAATCTACTAGTTTTCTCTACTCCCACTGATGTGCTGAATAAGTTGTCTACAAGGGATCTTGTGCAATTTTATCGACAGGTGAGTCATTTTTGTTAAGATAATGAACTAAACCGCACAGATTTTAATCATGCTGCTGTTTTCTGTCACCAAAATCGAAATATGTCTAACTGTAATTTTCCAAGTACAGGTTTATTGACTGGTGATCTTCATAATATCAATGTTTTGCCACTGAGGATAAGATTGGTTGCAGGTGAAGCTTTGATGTCATGTCGGTAAGCGGTTCCACTCATTATTCTAGTAAAATACGAGCTGCATCAGGCTTTTCTCAGCCAATCCCTCACTTTTTTTTTTCTTTGTTCAGCAATGACCTCATCTGTACTTTTGCCAAATGAGCGAGCAGGCTGGAAATTGACGCGTACTCCCCCCCAGATACACACACACCTTGCCGGGGGGTGGGGGAGTGACTGAGCCCAGGCTTTGTGTGACCTGCGAGCCCCAGCACGGCCACTAAGCTCTCGCCTCTCCAGCACCACTCCGCCTCATTGCCCTCGCCGAGGGAGATGTCGCAACTGCTCCCGACAGCGACGGTAATGACGCGGCATTCCGCTGCCACACCCTCTCCGCCCGTTACGGAGGCACAGTTCCACTGCTCTACCTGTCAGCCATGGCCCCTAACATAATTCGGCTAGTCAATTTTCGTTGATGTGGCAGTTTCTTCCATAGGCACCTGACACTTTGCTCCATGGCTGAGATAATGGGAGGTTCTGCTGTCCCCCATTTGTTCAGAGGGGGGTCTTATTGAAATCGGTTCCATTTAAGTACCGGGCTGAAAATAACAACATCTGAGCTCCACCTGGAACTTGACCTTAGAATTTTTTTTAACATTGTTTTAACGTCCGACGTTTTAACGTCCGACATTTTAACGTCCGACATTTTAACGTAATTTTAATGTCCAGATCCACACCATTTATGGTTTCTGGGGTCTAACGTCTACCTTTTCACCAGTGAGGCTCCAAAAAGAGCATTGCATTTGTTTGAAGTTTACTGATATTTATTTTGTGTCACGGCATAGCTACGGGGAGACAGCCATCCAGAGAGCTCAAGGTCATGTTTATAAGACAACACAATATCAATATTGCTGCACCAATACTGTCCCCCAGGGGGCAGCTATAGGCCGACACTGCAAGGCACAAAATGACTATGATCTACCTCCTTTTATTAAAGAAGCAATTTTTCACTTTAATGCATTCCAGAGGACAGTGCCTAGAGAAGGACGTATTACATTATTTAAATAACACATCAAAATGTGACATTGTCATTGTTTAAGAATGTACTCTAGACTGCAAAATAATGGTCAGCAATGGCATACGGAATAAAGGTTATCTGTTGCATGTGCAAACTATGTTAAATTATTGATCTTTCAATCTTTTCTATGCTTTGTATTGGCACCATATTCAATATTTGCTCATGATTTCAGTCTCCCTGAAACTACGGAAATTTCCATGAAGTTCCCTACTTGCCCTTGTGCTGCCTTCCTCCGATTAGCTCAGCGTATGCTGCTCTAGTGCGCCCCCGTGACTGTAAATCAACACAATGCCAAAACAAACCCCTCCCCCTTGCCCCTTCCAAGCAGGTTACTGTGTCCTCTCTCTCTTCGAGAGGGTCGACATTTCTGGGGAACGATAACAGCTACTTGCCCCGCCGGAGCATGATGCGGGCGTCGGACCGCGCACGTATCAAATCTCATGGCTGCTGGAGAGAAAAGTGTCCGGAATCGCCACGGTCGCCGTGACAACTACCTGTGAGCATCCTTGCCAGTCTCCTTCTTATGGACATCGTGGTTCAGCAGCCATAGAGTTTAGCCTGAGAGGAACATTCACTGGGGACTGCTGTAAAAGTAGCTGACAAATCTGAGCTGTCAACATGTGTTTCTGTAATTGGGAAGCTTTTGGGTGTCAGAATAGGAATATTTAATGGAGCGTTGATAAGAAGAAAGAAGGATAGAACATCAAGTACCTTTTATACACTGTTCAGCAAAACAAAGGCCTCAGAATTGTCTCCCTGGACAGTTATAATGGTGTCTGTCATTGATTTTATAGTGACTGTTACTGTTAAAGGGGAACATTGACAAACTAGGTTTACAGTCTTGTCAGATAAAGAAATAGAAAACATCACTACATTTCTGAAAGGAATCGTTCGGTTATCTTTTTTGAAGCACAAAGTCCGTGACAACTCGCTGTTTAAAAATAATATGCAAATCCCAAGCCTATTTATAGGCACGGTCGGCCCTCCTTATCCGTGTCTCCTGCATCCGCAGATTCCGCGCATCTGCGGACTCGGCCACAAAAAAAAAAGTTCTAGAAAGCCAAACTTGAATCTGCTGCATACTGAGCAAAATGCTCATGACTGAAGTGATGTACAGACATGTGTAGGCATACATTTATATTTTCCATATTTATAATCGTATTTTCTATATGATGGTCGCATCTGAACTAAACATGTACAGATTTTTTTGTCATTATTCCATACACAATACAGTATAACAACTATTCTCATAGCATTTACATTGTATTAGGCAATTTTAAGTGATCTAGACATGATTTAAAGTTTATGGGATATGTGTCGGTTATATGCAAACACCTGTGCATCCACAGATTTTGTTATCTCCAGTGGGCCCTGGAACCAATCCCTCTGGATACTGGGAGACAACTGTAATCCAGTCCCTTAATGTGATATACTTGATTTTTTTCTGAAAAGCAGGTTGAGTTACATTTTGTGGAAACTCTGCTGGAGACAGACTATGGTGACACTTAAACCTCAGGCCCCTACATCGACCAAAGCAGCCTTAATGGTAACAACAAAGGCTGCCTGTACTTTGAATCTGGATTTGCCTATTAATTCACATTTTGTCACTGGTTTATGTGAATTAACCCAGAATACTTAATTTACATAATTAATCAGGTATGAAATCAGTATAGCAGAAAGGAACCATCCTTGAGATCTGTTTGCTTAAGTACTGAAAAATACACCCTTTAAATAGGGTGAAATGTGCTTTTGTGTTCACCATACAGGTGAGTGACCACACATCACACATTTTTTGTTCGAAAGACTTACGGAAGTAATATGTAAACAACCTGGATTCAACATTGATTCAATAGACTCTAGACGAGAACATGCTTGGAAGATGGTGCAGAAGTACAATCCCAAACATCTGCGAACATTTCCTACTGGCTGGCCCTGTTAAATTGCAGCAAATCTGCCAAGATTCATTAAAGCCAATCCTAGTGACTGATAATCGATTCTGTAAAAGTTAAGCTGAAGTTATTTTTTAACTATTCTTCCTAGTATAAAATACTACATACCTTCTCTCATAAGGATAACCCCGTGTTACTCCTTTAATTATATTACTTGTAGCATTTCTACATTTGTAGTATTACTTTTTTTCATTTGAGTAATTTGTACAATGTGTACATTTGAATGCCATATGATATGATGCCCCTATTATGGTTTCCATTTTAAAATGGCGTGCATGTGGTCGTAAATGCAATATTTAACTTGGCTTGCATCTTTGACCTGCTTTTATTTGGACTGTAAAAAGCTGCACAGCTTAAAAAAAATGGAAACAACTGAACCGACAATAAAACTGTTATCTGCGTGACAGCGGACCACAGAGGAACAAAATGCATGTTACTGCACACAAACAACATGGATATCGAACACGTTACCAGTAAAACAACCCCAACCATCACATGATCGGTCTGTTTGATTCCTGGAAAACACTTTGCTGAAAATGCTATTTTAGGTGCGCATACTACATTCTTCCTGGAAGCAAGAGTGATTGAAGACAATCATATTAATTTGAAGTCGTATGTTACCATGCTCATATAACCAGATAAATAACCTATGTAGCTAATGGACTGTGTATATAATAGAAATCATTGTGGCAAAGGAGTGCACTTGGGGATACAATTTAAACTCTTGCGTGTAAGGAGAATCCTGCACTTGGTACTAAATTGAAGCATTGAATAGATAAGATAATAATAATAATGAGATTTGTTTAAAGCATACCGTTCCCTTGTTGAGCCCGGGTCTGAATTTGCCCAGACCTCCTACAGCTATATAATAAAATATTCAAAGTTCAATGCAACAGCGGCGACCGAAGCTGATAGGTCACCTTTCCCGTCCAGGCCGGGATGCAAAGGCCACACCTGCCAGGAGTCTTTATCCTCTCTGAACTATCTGCTGGCCTTTTTAACATGACACGGGTACCGTCACCTTGCCACTGCTGTGGCCGCGGGGGGTGTCTACCTTTGCGGTGAGATTTGCAGATTCTATCTCGACAAGCAAACCGGGCTAACGTGCAAATGGCTATTAATTAGGCAAGGTCACAGTGCTGCGCATTGCTTATGGTGGTCATATGGAAATCAGTAACTGTAAATGCATATTCACTATATGTTACCATGCCACCAGTTCTGCCTGTTAAGGTACAGGCCTGCCACCGCTTAGTGACAGGCCTGTAAAGTGTAAACACACAATCAGTGGCCAGTTTATTAGATACACCTGCCTGGTTATGCAAACAGCCTGCACCTCCAGTCAACCTGGTGATACACTATATGGACAAAAATGTTGGGACACTCTGGGAGCTCTTAATCATTGAACTCATTGCCACGGGTGTATAAAATCAAGCACCTAGCCATGTAGTCAGGTTTACAAACATTTACAAAAGAATGGGTCATTCTGAAGAGCTCAGTGAATTCAAGCACAGCGACTGTCATAAGATGCCACCTTGTCAATAAGTCAGTTTGTGAAATTTGTTTCCTGCTTGGTGTTCCATGGTCAGCTGTAAGCGGTGTTGTTGCAAAGTGGAAGCATTTAGAAACAACAGAAACTCAGCCATGAAGTGGCAGGCCACGTAAAGGGGTTGCTGATTGCTGAGGCACATACTGCGTAAATGTCACCAACGCTCCGCTGACTGAATAACTGCAGAGCAGAGCTGTCAATTTCAGGTCCAGAAAGTAAAAATCCAGACCAGCATTTTGTTTCAACCAATCAGTTGAGCATAAAGAGTCACAGTCACAGAGTGCTCAACAGACGCTAACCCAGACTCGTACTGCACCCGCACATAGACGGATGTTACAGGTGTAGCACACTGTTCTTTTACAGAACATCTGTTATCTACGAGACACAGCACTGGCAAGGGCTACTTGCAAGGGTTAAGCAGGGTAATTTGATACTCTGCGGGCCGAAAATGCAATCCATGTTATCCGAATATCCACGTTAACTGAGTCTGTGTTTTCCGAATATCCACGTTAACTGAGTCCGTTATCCGTCAGCACGTCTATACAAAACAAAGGATTCCCATTCAGGCCAAAAAAATTTGTCTGAGCTAAGCGAGGGTCTGTGTTATCAGAATCTGTGCTAATGAACTTTAACTGTATATGCTCAATTTGAATTTGACATTTGGTGTGGTTTGCTCTATTTTCAGTTACATATGGGCTTATGTGATTTGCAAATCATTGCATTCTGTTTTTAATTACATTTTACACAGTGTCCCAACTTTTCTGGAAATGGAGTTGTATGTATGTATGTATGTATGTATGTATGTATGTATATAACAGAATAACTGGTGGTTTATTTGAGTGGGTATTAATAATCACGACACTTCATGTATTTCATGTAGGATCGATATTAGTTCATGATTTGTTTTTGAGTGCTACCGGGTATCTAATAAATATTCCAGAATAGATGCCCAGACCAAATAAATACCCAAGTGCAAATAGCATCTGCCCATCTATTAGGCTATTTACACCCCCACCTCCTCAGTCTTCGCCCCCTGGGTCATCAAAAAACGTAAACACTGTGTTGCTTGCATGTCTACAACTAACTTCAACGACAGAAGGCACCAAAGTGTGATACAAATATAAAAGTTATAATAGTAATAACAACAACAACAACAAAAATAATAACAAAAAAATAATAATAAAATAGAATTGTTGGCTACTGACACCTGGGTGCAGATGGCAATTGCCATTAAAATCTGCTCTCTGCTCTCTCTGCCGCTTTACCGCAGCTCGTAGCATCTGTGCAATCAGTTTTACGAAGCAAACTGCGGTCACCGCGAGCCACCGGGATGACCTGCCCGTTTATATCACGCCATTGTCTGTCACTTTTACTGATGCTCTGGAATCACTACAATTGAGAGAGACAAAGGGCACAAAAACCGAAAATGAAGTGCGGGGCCCCCGCTGCTCCTTGCCGGCGTAATAACGATACGCTGGCCCTCTCTGCTGTCGCTCATTCTCCTAGCCGCGACATTCCTGGGGGATTACGTAGTGACATGTCTAAATGGGCCCCCGGTCCTGAGACAGGCAGCAGCTGCATCTCTCGGCCGTGACAGAGGGACGAGTGGGCGGTCGTCCTCATCGTCGATAAATGGCACCGCTCTTTTGATGTGCGATGCGAGAAACCAAGGAAAATCCACCTCGCCTCGCCGCAGAGGCCTCCTCCCCCTCTGGTGGTCTCTGCCTCACCCTCTCCCACCCACAGGAACGTGAAACCCACACGATTATCACCCCTTCAAGCGGCGCCAGCATCGTTAAAGGCGCGAACGCCAAGGTCCCGAGAAAACGTGGCTTGTGCAAATGGATCCCGGGCTAGCTAATGTCCCCCAAGCCTCAAAGCGCCGCCTTCCAGACGACTTCCTGCCTCACCCATAATGCTCGGCTTCCCCCCCGATGAGATTTTAATCTTGGCGTGACCTCCTAGCCAAATCTCGGGCGCTTATCAGTAGTTACATCTAGTAGCTTATTAAGCGGTGTCTCCCCGGTGGAGTCATTTCGGTGCTTAAGGAGGGTTTGTGACACCAGATAAGAGCGACTTCAGCCAGAGAGGCTTAAAGTGGCCTCCATATTATACTCGGCTTGATGGCGCACAGCTGATTGTGATGTCACCCCCACCCCCCAGGAGTCTTTGCTGAGTTCCTGTCGGGAACAAAGCCTTGTGCTCACCAGGGAAGACGACACTGGGAGGGGGGAACAGGGGAGAGCTGTCTGTCACCCCCCCCAACACCAGGCACTCCAGACTCTCCACCTTCCCAGAATGCTCCTGGAGGCAGCTCTTTTTCTCTCTGGCATAGGGCAGCTGGGCTGTCCCCACTGCCCCCCCCACCCACATCGGCGCACGTGGCAGGAATGCCGCGGATCCTTCGGGCAGATGGAGGCGCACCGGGGCCGTGCCGGGATTGGGGCGAGGCCCCGGGGGGGGCTGGGGATCATTTAGGCCAGGCCTGCTGAGAGCCAGGAAAAGTCGCAGCGCAGACCCCGAGCGGGGGGGCTGTGTCACGCGTGGACGCGCAGCGGGGGGGCGTCTGTAGTGCGCTAAAGCCTTCTGGCAAAAGGCCCTGTCACTGTGCCCTACAGAGCCCTTTGTTGGGCTGTCAAAACGTGATGATACATCCTGTGGGTGAGGATCTGGATGGCGCACACCACACACACGGTGCCTGGCTGACATTTAATGTCGATTTCCAGAGATAAATTAAGAAAACTCTCTTTGTTTTACCATACATAAAACAAGGTTAACCTCAATGACGGATTTCATTGTAAGAAAATTATTTTCTTTAGTTAAACACCTAAAATCACTCTTTTTCTTTGTACTTCTCAGTTGTTCTCATTTATGCTTTATTTTTCATATACTTCATATACCTTCTAAGTTACTGAATGGAGAAGCTGAAATCTGATGTCTCGCTGTAACTGTAACAGCAAATCAGTCAGTGTGGAGGAATCGTGCCGGTTTGCAGGCGAAAGCCCCTCCCTTCTTGTGTTTGCATCATGTGTGACTCAGCAGCGCCTCCTGGTGGATGATATATACAAACAAACGTACGCTATACTCATGGCCAGTCATTTTAGTCACATTAAACCACGTAAAATTATGATTATTATTATTATTATTAGGTGCACCAACAGCCATAATATTTCTTGAATTTAAAATTTAACATATGACTATATCCCAAAATGAAAACAATACCATTTTATTAAAGAACTAACATCACACATAATCTTAATAGGAAAATGTTTTTACCATTTACCATTGGATTACCATTCCAGTCTTTTTTAAATCAGATATATTTTTTGATATTTTATGCAGGCAGTTCCTGGGTTAAACTTACGGGCAATTCATACTTATGAATATACTGCCTCAAATCCTGTTATATAAAACATTCGAGTTAATTTACTGTTTCGTAATAACAAACACATGCGCGAATTTCTGCCATTCATGGAAACATTGTGCGGCTTTAGCAGCACAGTAACCTTTGGAGTTGCTTTTATTATTATTATTATTTACTGTATTGTAATTGTTCTGACTTATCTACGAGTTCAACTTAAAGAAACGGATCTCGTTTGCAACCAGGGGACTGCCTGTATTTAAAAGGTATTCAAGCCTTTGAAAATTACCTTTGCAATTTCAGTAGGTGTCTTTGTATCATATTCATCTCAGCGAAATCACAAACCCATCCTATAAGATCATGAAGACATTTCCTGTTTTGCAAATCCAGCTATTTCCCTGTTTTCCTGACATGCTGGGAAGTAAAATCGGGCCACCTGGAAAAGAGAAGCCGATCAGAACTTCCCTCAGATGGTGAGGAACTTCATATGGTCCTGCAGGTGCAGCGAGGGAAGCAGTAGAACATGTCTAGACTGGGCCCCAGGGCTCCATGTACTGACGTGTGTTCTGACATGGACAATCTAACAGGCTAGAGCTACCGCCCAAACATGTCAACGTTGTCATTGTCAGGTTAAAAGAAAACCTTCTCTGACTCATCCCGAAGCAGTCATTATCTGCAATAGCGTTTCTGTAAGAAATCTGCATGTGGGGATGTAGGAGAATCACAAAAGTCTGCATTAGTCCTCATTTATACCCTCTAAAAGCAGCAGCTCACATCAAAATGGACTATTCTTCTTCAGGGAGTGCAGTTAAACGGCATTTGCATCTCCCCCTGTGGCAGTGACCTCGAACGCTCCCAGACACAACTTTAATTTGGACACAAGTCATGTAGCAGCAGCCAGAGATAACTCAGGATTGACCTCCAGTGAACCCAGCAGAACCGATGACCCGGCTGTGGGAGATAATGATGCACCAGCGCATGTGAGCTGGGGGAAATGGGACAAGGCACCTCTATCGGACACGCCAGGAAGTTCTGCCCTGATGATCAAGGTCTGTTTTGAGCCAATCTTCTACTGGAGCACAATCTTCTCCTGCCACACAAACAAACATGCAGCGGCTCTGGAGCAGCCAAGCATTACATCACTTGATGATGCTGATGTAACACTCCGCAAGAGAGAGGAAGGATGTTTGGTCGGATGAGATAGCTTTTCAAGCACAAAAGAAAAGATACTTTAGCCCACCATGACCTAACTGCACTGGGAATAACTTGATATCGAGATGCTGGTCTATTTGATTTTTTTCCAGAGGTCTCATTATTTTTAGATGAATAAAGAATAATTAAAATGTTGGAATCTTCTAAAATATTTTAATTGCTGCGGTTGAATTCAAATCCCGTCAGAGTAACAATTGTGCGTCTACTTGCTGTGTACGTGAAAGAGCTTTTTAAGGTGCTGCATTTTTTCCTTTGATCGGTGGACGTGTTTTCCAAACACGGTTTCAAAAGGATTGTTTGACAGATATGGAAGCCATTGGGGTACCCTGCTTTAAAGACAGGGGTTGTACCAGATGTCTCGAGTTGTTTTTCACAACGTCTGTGTCTGGGAAAATATTTTGAAAGAGCAGAGACGAGTTGGCAGATTCGATGCATTTCGCCGGAAGAAGAGAAAGACCACGGAAAGGCAGAAATTCACTGGTTTCGGTGACAATTTTTTCCGGCAGCGGGTACTTTTCCTGCTGTGGGCTTAGTCACTGTTGCTGGACCTGCTGGTGTAGAAACATCTTAAGTTCCATTATGAGGGAGGACAGTAAATGGAAGCGACTGTGTCCACATTCAGGGCTGCAGCTTTCGAAGGACGCATTCTTCTGAACAGAAAGCATTGTCAAATGCCTACGGATAATTTCCTATTTGAGTCACCTGCTGCTCTCACCCTTACCCTTGAGTCATGAAGCGCCACTCCTATTGCCTAGCTGGCACACACCCACTTTACCCCAGTCAATCTCGGGATATGTTAGGCTTGGCAACTTGCCAAAAGAACGACACATTTTAAGATGGCATTTGAATGATCCTTCGAAATGGGACAGTCTTGTTGCACTGATGTGATGCATTCGATCTTTGAATGCAGCATTAGAAGGGCACAGCCCCTGAATTCGGACCAAGCCAACGTCAAGGAATCAAACAATCAACTAAAAAATAGTAGTTGTGCACACAACTTTCCCTGGGAGATAAAGGGAGGACTGGGTAATTCAGTACTTAAAAAGCTCCTCGCCTCAAACACCATTGGCAGACAGACCACTAATAGCAGAGCATGATACTACAAAGCAGGAAGACCACCAATAGCAGGATGTGATACTAGAAAGCAGAATTCAAAAGTTTTCAACAAACTACGCCTCCTCAAAGCATTTGAACATAACACTAATTAGCTGTGAAAAAAAAAAAAAGTGTTTCTCCAACACGACAAATCCCCTGAATATTTCAGCCTGGAGGGAGATCTGGTGAATGCATCCTGGACGGTGCAAACAAGTGTCGGCAGCAGACAATGCCGAGGAAGTCAGACAAAACAAATTAGCGCCTTTATTGATGTGGAGAAGGGACTCTGGACCAGCTTCAGTATTCAGGCTTCCCACTTTCCATCACTGATCCTGGCCAACTGGACTGCCTGCTGGCTTCTCATCCAGCCGCTAGCTTCCGCTAGCTCGCCACGGTCTCTTGGATACGACGGAGCGCGACTTCAAGGTACTTTCGCCACTAGCTGTACATCACATTAATTGGTTGTTTCGCCTCAGTTTCAAATAAGCTGCAGAAATCTGGAGTCCAATTACCTGGACGCGGTGGCAACAGCTGTCGGTGGATAATTTGCGTTGGTGCGCCGATGCTATCTGCCAAATTACTTACACTGTGTGCGGGGGCCTAGTGAATTTATCACACTTGTGTCACGCTGTGTTTTCTTCTGCATCTGCTGCCATGTTTATGGATATCATCTTGCTCCGGACTCCACCAGGCCAACTCACAAACCTTCCTTCACTCTCCCCATCTGCTGAGGGATGAGCCTTAGCAATCACAAGCCAGTGACCTGGGCTAACTTTAACAACATGTCTAAAATACCGCCTTGATTTTATCGTGACTGCACATGGGATTTAATTAATGGATAATTACTACCAAACTATAACCTGCATCATGCTGCAATGACAACATTAGCATATACAGCCCATAGGGCCAAATTCAGGGGGGGCAGGGGCCCCTGGGCAAAAAAATCATTGTAGGGGCCAAACTTACAGTAACTCGGAAAAATAAAACCCGTAGATAAGTCTGACCTTGCACCTATACATCTTATCTTATGATCTGCACAGAATATCCCACCCCATCCCTTGACCTGTTTCAACAACAAAGAAGTAAAGAAACGGCTTTGTTCTAAAGCAACAAGCACAACGTAGTTCCCTTATCGACACAGTTGTTAGCAGCAACCGGAATGAGCCCGGACACATACAAAGCACGCGGGTCAGACTGAGGCGCGGCTGGAGACATATTAGCCGTAGGACTGCCACCAACCAGTTTATAAGCAGTTTGCAATTCGACAGCTCAATGCGAAGTGATAACACAACCAGCTTGAAAATGCAAAGCTTGCGTAATTGGACTGGCCGACACATGTTATACTTCACACTGCCATTTTTACGGTTTCAGCTATTTCATACATTTATATTTCACTATATCTTATGTTTCAGTCATCATCTATACACACATACACTGCAGAGGTATGACTTTCTGGGAACATATATAGAGCACCAATTTATTTTATACTTAGTGACAAAAACAGTTAAACACCCAGTAGTCATGGTCCGATTGGATGTAATTTGGTACACGTGCAGACCAGCTATGGGTATGATTTGCTAGGAGCTGGCACGTCTAGTTACCAGACACAGAGGATGCCTCATAGACGCATCAGACAGCATTACCAGCACTTGATGGAGTTTGATGGGGGTCACATTGTGGGTTTGCATGAGGCCGAGTAGTTGTATCGTGCAATTGCCCGACGTGGGGCATGCAGATGTCACAGTCGCCCAGTGTTGGAACCAATGGGCATATGAGGGCACCCACACACATCGTGAAGGTTCTGGTCACCCAAGACTGACCACACCAAGGCAGAATCCTTGTATTGTGTCCCAAGCATAACCCCATGACGCCTGCCTTCCAACACCCCATGTCATCCCGCACCATGTCTCAACGACTGGCAATAGGCCAAACTATGGGTTCACCTTCCCATGTGTAGGCTGCCGTTAACACCAGCGCAGAGACGGTGGCCAGAAACCTGATTCTGATGATGCTGAAGATTCTGGAGACGCCCCTCTGGATGCCATTATCATTGGCTTGCTACATGTTGTGCGTTAGTTATAATTTTGATGTCCGAAAATGAAACACTGGCTCTTCAGATGTTTTTTTAATATTTTACATGTGTCACATAACACAAAGTGGGAAGAGTGTGGCTCAGCAGGTTAAGCTCTGTGCCTGTAATCAGAAAGTTTCCGGTTCAAGCCCAGCCTCTGGCTGTCTGTGGGCCCTTGAGCAAGGCCCTTAACCCCCAGCTCCCTGGGCGCACCTGGAGGTTGCTGCCCTTCATGGCCAAGCTTACTCTTGCTGAGAGAACAGTTGGGGGAGGTGAGAAGAAGACGATTTCCCCACGGGTATCAATAAAGTATCTAAAAAAAACACTGGTTTTAAATTCTGTTGAGGGATTATATTTTGTGGGGGGTTATATTTTGAACCCATGGGTACAATGGTCATTGCAGTGTACTGGAAAACACGCATTAATACAGTCTACTGGGAAACATGCATTAATACAGTGTACTGGCAAACACGCATTAATACAGTGTACTGGGAAACATGCATTAATACAGTGTACTGGCGAA
>JAODKM010000048.1:3754517-3768432 GCA_026780845.1 Petrocephalus sullivani | reverse complement strand
GAATGCCCCCATGGATCATCTTCGGGATGCCCCCATGGATCTTCAGAATGCCCCCAGGATTTATCTTCAGAATGCCCCCATGGATCATCTTCAGAATGCCCTCATGGATCATCTTCAGAATGCCCCCAGGGTTCATCTTCAGAATGCCGCCATGAATCATCTTCAGAATGCCCTCATGGATCATCATCAGAATGCCCCCATGGATCATCTTCTCTTCAGAATGCCCCCATGGATCATCTTCAAAATGCCCCCATGGATCATCTTCTCTTCAGAATGCCCCCATGGATCAAATTCAGAATGCCCCCATGTTTAACCACCTCCGCCCCCAGCATGCAGGACTTGTGGGCTGCCAATAGCTGGGCACAATCGACAGTGCCCCAGTATTTCAGCTCTTTGGGAAGGAAAAGGGGGCTGTGGTTGGTGGTGGTGGGGGGGGGGCTGCGTAAACAGTGGGGGGATCAGCTCCAAATCACTCCCAGGGGCCAGATGAAAGGGTTTTAAATCCACGACCCATGAAGCCTGCCTGTCCTGCTGGGGATTTTCCAAGCATTTGAAAGGGGCTTCGGCTGGCGAAGATGGCAGGCTGTTTTGCGATTGAATTATTTGGCTTAACGTGGGACAGAGGGGCGGCGACGGAGCTGGGAGGGCACGACGATAGGGACGCCACTTCCTCCCAGAGGCGTGCACCTGTGCCGCGCCCTGCTTATCCGCAATCAGATTCTGTTTATTGTTCAGCTAGTCCGGAGATGCGGAGACCAAGCGAAAATCAGAGCCCGGACGGGCAGAGAGAGCAAGGTGCGGCCATTTTCAGGAGCAGCTCGGCACGGGCGCGACCTTTGACCCTCTGAGCTGTAGGTGCGCATGAGTGATGACCAGCAGCCACTGTCCATGGCACCTGGGGCCTGTGTGTGTGTGTGTGTGTGTGTGTATGGGGGGGGTCAGCCAAAGCTTGGCTTCGAACCCATCTAAAATGGCACTGCAGCCAACTCACCGGTGAGGCCTGGCTTGCCTGTTTAATACCTCTGCTAGCATCCAGCGTTGATTGAATGACGTGACCTTCGTCTGTGAGGCCTACGCCCTTGGCAGAGATGGGCAAGTCGAACGGCCAAGGGCTGCGAGCGGGTGGGCTGTCCAGGGAGGAGGGATTGAGGATAGCTCGGGGTTCGGGGGGACATCCGCGACCACCGCCCCCATCCGCGGATGACATTGAGTCCCCCTTTCAGATATGGAGAGCGGACGGAAGCACTCCCGTCATGTTCGGAAGGGTGACAGGATGTACCAAACAGAGGCGGGCGCTGTGTGCCTTATCTTGCCCAAAATAAAGCCCGCGAGGTGCCAGAAGTAGCTTCTCAGGAGATATAAGTGGCTGCGGAGTGGCTCCACCGGCTGACAGTCCTCAATCCCACCACCTGACAGACCGAGGTGAGAAACGGAGGACAGAGCCCACCGCCGCCACCTGGGGGTTGCGCTCTGATAGGGGGGATGTGTCACCAGAGTCGAAATTAGGCCAGGCAACTAATCATCGGACCAGGGCTTCCAAATGAAGGTCGCCGTAGAAAAACATTTTTATTATTCCCGCCGCAGGTGCATTCCTGCGCACGTCGGCTGCCCGCGGCTTCGCAAACGGGGTCGGAATGTGAATACGTATACCCTGAAGGAAGACACGCAGCCCTCTAATGTCTCCTCTTACGATCTGCCCCCGCTGTGCGTCGAGCAGCCGGTAAAGCATCCGCGCTCATTTGATGCAAATAAAATTGGCACTGTGGATGATTTCTGCTAGCTAAAGCGGAGAAGTGAGTCATCTGTTAAGGATATGACTTCTTCACAATTAGTAGCATTATTTTAAACACACAAAGTGAATAAGTACAGATATCAGCATTATATATATATATATATATATATGTGTGTGTGTGTGTTATTTGAATGGCAAAACAAACATAGACACATATATTTTACTTCATTCATTAATGACTGACTTCATTAAACCCACAATTGTGACAACAAAGAAAGTATAATAAAAAATCGATTGCAGTATCTTGTCCTCATCTGAATGTCCACCAGGGGGCAGTAACACACAACTTTTTTTGTGCTCTATGGACCGGAATCACTAATCAAGCATCCAGTCTCTTAGGATGATTATAGCAGCTGAGACCAACAAATGCATCCTGGGAAAAAAATTTTAGATTTTATAAGAGTCAAGCACTTAATCGATTCTCGTTATAGGATTTCTCTAATTTAAACGAAGGGTTCCACATGAGAAATACCCATCTATTCAAATTATGTTTTTTATGACACATAGTCTATGAATCTTTTTTTTTTGCGAAATTGGGACAGCCAAGTCCATGGACTAAAAAGATACAGACCAGGTGTCTCTGGCTCATTTTCTTGATGGCTGTATGTTTTTCGTCCCAACTCGTTCCCCTGGCTTAATTCCTCCAATTATTTGTTAATCACGTGCAATGTTTTTGCAATGGTCTCAATTCATCCCAAAATTTTATTATACTAAGTAGTATTTTATCAGAGGTTCATCAGAATCAAAATCATTAAAAAAACATGGCTGGGCAATACGTTTCGGATTTAGCTAAATCTGGCTCCATTGCAAGAATTGCCCCTGTTGAAGACCAGTACGAGCTTTGACCTCATCACTCTTGGATTCGCAGTGAAAACGTGCAAGGGCTAGGTACGCCGAGGTCGAGTTCAGGGAGAGTTTGCAAGCCCGATCTGGAACGCCATAATGATCAGATCCTGGCTGGTTGCAGGGCGCGGGCGGACTATCGCTGGTATAGAGCCTTGTCAGGTGAGCTTAAACTCTGAAACGTATAATGTTTCGGGAAGCCAAACCCTCTCCAATAAACTGGCAGCGGAGTGTGGGGGAGGACCTGCGAATGAGGACAGCACCGTTCCCCAGCTGCCGCAGAACACCGCCACGGCGTCCAAGGGCTATGTGACGCCATCGGCAGACTCCCTGGTCGGAGACAGGAAAAGGGCGGCAACTAAAGAGTGGACCGTCTGCTCCGTGTGCTGCGATCTAATTGCCCCCAACTGCCAACACACCAAGGTGCTTCTGAATGCAAAAGATCTGTCTGTGTACCCAGACTGTCTGAGCCCCAGTGGCAAGCGAATGTCGAGCGCAGGGGTAACGTTATTTAATTACCTTTCCTGTATTCCCGAGTGAGATCTGCTTGCAGAGAGGGCAGCTAGTATGTCTGTCCTCCTCCATGACCAATAGTAACGGCCAATATATCGTTGACAAAGCTGCCATGTAGAAGCAATACACTGCAATACCAACAATACTGTAGAGTAATTATTGTAGACGTGTAGCTAGGTAGCCAAATCAAGCACCGCTGACACCCCGAAATCTCTGAAGAAAAGCACCTTCAAATGTGAGTGTCAGAATTCGGAAGGTGGTTTTTCCATCGTCCGGAATATTCCTCTCTAATGATCAACAGGCAGGTTTTCGATGGCCAGTCCCACCCACCTCTGCCTCTCCATCGTAAAGCCCTACAAAGGCGACGATAGGGCCAGATCCCTGTAAAATCCATCCGGTTGATGTCGACAAGCAGTAGGAGGGGGTTCTTAATCCGGGCTGAAGCTCGTGAAGCTCCCCACCGGCCCTCGTTCTGGGAGACCGTCCCAGGCTCTGGAAATCCCGGGCTTTTCGATGCCGACCGCCGCTCTGCTGCCCTTTGGAAATGTCACAGACGGGAGGCCACCCGAGGTGAGCTACACTCTGTGACCTACAAGGCCCACCGGCCCTCAGCAAGCCCTGAAAGGCCCCTCCTCACCCTCACTAATCGGAGGGGGAGGGGCTTCATACGCCGTGGGGATGCACTCTACCAGAACCTGCCAATTTTTCTCCCCCTACTTATTTCCGTTTCCCATTTCGCTGATCCCTGTAGAAGATCAGGCTTTTGGTGGCCTAACCCACGGTGCTGAACCTCCACCATCACTCTAAAGACCTTAAATGATTTCCAGTTGACGCCAACCTCCCCCACACCAATGGTGGCCTTTGTAATTGGAAACGCACTTCCGGAGTGAAATCTATGGTGCATCTAGTCGCACAAGAGCCGACCGCGGGCTCCCAGCTATTACTCAGCCTCCGTTCCGGCAAGTGGACCGTCTCTCACACCAGACGTTGGCTGACTTCCTGCTATTAATGCAATTTGGTAGGAATGCGGGGAGATCTGGCATTCCGGCGATATCCGCGAATGGGAAAGTAATAAAAACGTGATACAATTATATCAGCTACTTTAGGATGCGGTTTGAAAATGCCGGTTTGAAAAGACTTCATACTTAGGAATCACCATGACCCCCCACCGCTCAGATGTGGTGACAACACTCAGTGGTCATGTGTTCTGCATGACAGGTGATCCCCCCCCCCAGTGTGTCTCCCTAGGTATCACAAGCTATCCCATGGCTGTCAGGATCTGGATGGTTCCTGAGGTGGCTGCCCCCTAGTGGCTGAAAGGCAGCCTGGCATTGTGCTCCAAGCATCAAAGGCTTTCAATAAGGACCACAACAGAGGGCCTTTGGCCTAGGACAATGAGGTTACTGTGCAGAGCAGAAGGACACGCTCAGATGACCCAGCTGCCTGTCTCTCACGTCATTGCTTTTCATTAAAAAAAAATGGGAAATGCCAGAACACGCCACAGGCGGCGAGCTGACTCATTCACTCTGGAGAGTCACTGCCACCATTGTGTGAGTCAATATTCATTTTATTGAGGCAGGTTTATAGAGCAGCTTAATTAAATCTATAAAAGCATCACTGTGATTCTTTAAAGGGAAGATCTGGTGTCTGTGCAGATTTGAAGTGTGCGGATATTTCAGACATTATTAGATTTTTTTTCCTTCGCTTGACGAAACTAGAGAACACCTGGAAAAGCCTGAGGTGGGAGTAACTGGAGCCAAATACGCAGAGTCATCGGTGTTCCGGGGCTGAAGTTCTGTCTGGACAAGCCCTCTCCGTCTGGCCATACACCACATGCTGCTGTGTGCCTTGGACTAGGGGCATGTCCGCTGGAGGCAGAGCGGTCTCTGGGGTGCAGCCTGGCAGGCCACTAGCGCCGCCCCTCTGGCACAGGGGGGAAGTGCGGTCTTCCGGCTGGAGAACACCCTTGGCTCCTGACACTATTTGAGCCTGGCTGTTCTGGTGTCACAGACAAGCAATCAAGAGCAACGGTGAACTGTGGAAACCAGGGAGCAGCATCCTACCGGAAACATCCACCGCCTTTTATTGGGGGAGGTCATAGGTTCTGGAAAAACTGGTATTTTTCACTAATGTCCAGGGTTGTTTTTTCTTTTCATGTAAAAAAAAAAATTATCTAATTTCTACAACCGAGGCATGTTGAATTGTAGTGTGACCTGGGGTAGCTCATAATTTTAGTACTCGGAAAAAGTATGGTTATTAGGTCCGAGTGTTTGAGACGAAAGGATAAACTCGAGACACACTATTAACAAAATGAACAAACCGTTAGTTCCAGACTAATTAGTCTGGTGACTCAGTCTGTCCCTGTGGCCTCCTGGGAAATAAGGCTATTTTCACAATTACTTCCTTCCCTAAGCCAAAGTATATTCCTAGATATGAAGACAGGAGATCAGCCTCTCGATGCACATTTTTTATAAATTTTTTTTAATTGTTACAGAGCAACATGAAACATACAATTATGCAGAAATACAGTATGCACTTACATAAAGCTCCAAGTATGCCAAATATGCAAACAGATGTAAGAAATCTAACAATACCAAAATAATAAGAGATGTTTAAAAAGCCAGAAAACAAACACAAATTAACAAAGAATTAACAAAGAATAGATAGATAGGGAGATAGAGAGATAGAGAGATGGAGAGATAGATAGTCCTACCCGATATAAAGCATAAAAGGCTGGTCCTTCAGGAACCCTGATCAGGCCTTGTATGGAATGAGTCCCCTTATAGTTTCGCTCTATAGTGTGATCGATGGCCCCTTCTCTGATATTCAATGCAACTTGATGCACATTCTGTCGGTTTCCCTGCTCTGTGGTCGTCGGCCAAGTCTTCTATATTTCTGGTGTCAAAGTTAATATGTTCATAAGCTGTCATTTGGCATTGTGAGAAGAGCATCCGAACGTGCCCCAAATTATTGAATTTCTGCAGCATTATAACACGTATTGATAACAGATTAGCGAGTGTTAGCAATGCTGTCATTATGCACACAGGATGACCTGTTTATCCATTTTCGACCAAGCATTTTCGATCCAGCGGGTCTGACCTCATTAATATTGCGTGCATTATTTACTCAGTGTCAGCCGTGGCTGTCTGTAGTGCAAATTTCCCATGTTAGAAGCGCTATGCAGGAGAGAAAGTGCTCCTAGCAGAAGTCTGAATGTTTGACTTATACATAAGCAACAATACCTAGAAAACTCCACTCACAGCCTTCAGTTAATATACTTTTTTCTAACTTCACTTTAACCATCATCTGACCAATTTGGGCCTGATTGGAGATTACGGAGCTTCTCCTCTGCATGAATTGACTGTTCCCATGACCTGGCGGATTGCTGAGATCACCTTCTCATGAACATTCGCTTCATGAAGGTCCCCATTTGCTGAACTCTCCATCTAATTAGCTGTATAGACAATCATCATGGCACAGAAGACATACGACACCTTTTGACATACAGGTAACTGTAGAAGGATAGAGTTATTGGCTTAGTGTGATGACCTCATGGCATGGATGATTGGTCCATTTTCTCAATGTGACCTGTATTCTATAAAATCATTATAATGCCTCTCAGCAGAGGTCACCTTTCATAAACTGAAGTACTAATTTTTTTCATGCTAATTTGGGGCTTGGCCTTTTGGGAAACAACTTCCTTCATTTGTGATCCTTTTCTTTAACAAATAATCCTTTACTCGATGGAAACAGATTCCTGTACGTTTTCAGTAAGTCGGATTCAAACACACAGCATATGATGAAGATGAAACCGGTATAATGAACCAGGATAAATAAATGATTCAAATCAGAGAGTTCCCATGACCTTTGGCCTCTATCAATCCAATAGCCTACTATAAAAAGTTAGCATGTGCGAATTCAAGTTTAAATGTCAATGTAATAAGCCATAGCAAAAAGGTTCTCTCACAAAAGAATTAGTCAAAATATTAACTCTCAGGCAAAGACTGCAGCCTTCCTACGATTTTCTGATTTCACCTCTATGCAACAAGCTCTGTGTACTAATTTTCTAAAAGGGGCAACGGAGACAATGACGAATATTTGAAATGGCACATCTTCAGAAGCTCCGTGCATGCTTGAATTTTTCGGCTATATACGCATTTTAAAAAACGAGGAGACGGGGTGCCTTTAGGGGAGAGAGAAACCCCAGCGTGGGCGTCAGCCTCTTGTTTGAAGCATTAAGCCTCTTTCTTGGAAGCAGGTCCCTCTGTTTCCATACATCACCAGGCTTAGCGGCAGGATGCTGGCAGCTGTGTCCCGGGTGAAGCCACTGGGCAGAGGGGCCCCAGGAGATGGGGGGGGGGGGACTCCAGCCATGGTCTGCCAGTGAGCCGCAACAAAGCCGGACACTCCTACCCATCAGACGACAGTCCAAGAGACAGCAGCATGTTTGTTTACACTGTCCTATTCTTAAATGCTCAAATATGCATGACGTAAAGTGTAACTACTGCGCGCAGACACCCATCTCAAGGAACGTGGGGGGATTTTCCTTAAAAAAGAAGCCCCCCTCCTCTGATTTCAGCCCCACGGTCCCCGAAAGGAGGGTGTTTATCTTACTTGTGTTTGGGTGAATAGTCATTAATCACTCCGAACGCCTGGAGTCTATTCCCGGTACCCCCCCTGCACCCCCTCCACCACTCAGAGAGCAGCATGTCTCCTTTCACCAACAGCTCTGTGTGAAGAAATGGTCTGCAGGCACTTCTGGGATCGACGGGGAGGTGTCTCGAGGGAGGCGGGGCCGAGGACAAGCCTGCGAATAAGAAAAAAAAGGAAAAAAATCAGCCCTCCGCCAAGGAGAAGAAAAGACAAATAAATAAATAAGTATGTAAATAAAGCAGGGCTTTCTCCTGTGGCCTGAACAGTGTCAAAAGGCCACATTTGCATTTTAAAAGCGAGACGGGAAAATATTACATTCAGCCCCGTTGAAATATGTCGAGCGATGCGCGCCCAGACCAGGAAAATATTTATTCCCAGCAAAGGAGCATTCCATTAAACTCGAGCGGCTTGTGAAAGTCATGCTTTGGCTCAGGAAAAAAAAAAAAAGATATTTGCATATTTTTCTGTATGGAGGAATGAATGGTTTTAAGGAGAAACAGGGCATCTGCTCAAAGCCTGATTAAAGAAGCGCTGGAACAGAAGATCAGAGGACGACGCGTGGCGTTTTCTGCTGTTACCGCTGAGAGTTTAAACACTCGGACCCGTGAGATGTTTGACATTGATGTGGCTCCGCTGGGGTGGGGTCCGGGAGAATCCATGGCAGGATGCACGAGTTGCCGTTTTACGCGGCCGCCCGCCGTCGTGAAGGTCGAGGGGGCCTGAATGTCATAATTTCATAGCAGGCAGCAAAATGGAGATGAACAGAAACGCAGCACTTCTGCATAGCCAAAGCAATTCATCAGTCGGCGGGCGGGGTGCTGATCCTTAGGACCCCGAACAGCTGGAATAGATTTGCAGAAGTTAAGGTAATCAAAGCAGGAAAACTGCCTCTCGGAGCAGAAAAGGAAAAAACTGCCATTGCTGGCGTCTAATTTTACCCCAATGCTCAGTGCACCTCCCCAATGATTTTTTGAGTAAAAACCCGCTTTCATGAAAAGAGACAAGGAATTTGGGAAATGGGAAGGAGCAGATATACAAATAAATATGGTGATGAGGTTGAGCGTGATGGCTGGAAGAATTAGGGCCAGGATTCGGGAGAGGGGACTGTGAAAACTTCTGAGATCGATCAGAATATCCCAAATTAGCACAGGGTAGCAGGTTGGGTCTCGAGTTGCATTAATGTGCCCTGACTAAGCCCCTTCCCAAGGGGCCTGGGGGTGGCCAGAATCACTGCATTATAGCACAATTAGTCATGACTCTGAGCCAGGGATGCTCACACACCGGCCTATCCGGAACCCATTGCTCCACTTCCAGATTTTGACGGCAGCCCACCCGAAAATCCAATGCCGGCCCTTCTGTTGGGGCCTCGCATATCACCAGACAACCAAAAGACATTTCCCATTGTGTTGGCTGTACAACCTTTCTACGCAGTACTGCATCAAGAGGAAGAGCAGATGTGGGCTACAGGCTCTTTACCCAGCCACTAGGGGGCAGCAGTGCCTTCAGATATGTTTTACAGAGCGAAGGCGAGAGATGTTCACTGTAATTGACTGGGGGGGTGGAGGTTTTGTTGCATTGCCTGCAGGCACATTTGAGGGCCACGCACTGCTAGATGTCTCCTGCATCTCTGTTTGCTGCTGGATAATGTCTGGTGGCAGTAGGCCAGTGATTTATTAAAACACCTTCAAATCACTTTCTGACTCCGGAGACCGAGGTAAGTAGCATAACAAATAAAGTGTGACTTGCGACAAATAGACAATGAATAACAACATCACGCTGCGTGTGTTATCGGGGCAACGCGGGTTAGCTAGCTTACCCGAAATAGTTCAAATTCAGCACAACTGAGTATGTAAGTCGCTCTGGCTAAGGGCGTCTGCCAAATGCTGTAAATGGAAATGTAAATGTAAATGAATGATTGCAGGAGAATATACAGGGGCAGGGCCACTGGCCCCAGCTGAAAGCTGATTCGTCCACGCAGTGCCTCTCCCCTGTCACTCACCGATTCAAAATCATAACATTGGCTAATGATAAGGTTGGGCACTGTGTATAAATTACAGGCACACTTATGCCACAGCTTGATAGAAGTATAAGATGCTCCTGTCAGTTTTCTCTAAAATAACCACCACAGACATATACACCTGTCACCAGTCAATCAACTGCAAGCTTCTCTTAGGATTTAGTTACCTGAAAATTTCAGCTGCACAGCAGCGAGTGTCGGTGTCAGAATTAAAGCACCCATTCTTTGGAACAAGGCCTTGGCGAATTTCAGATAAGCCCTAATAATAGTGCCGGATCATCCTGCAAAACTCGGGGGGATAGAGAAGCAGCTAAGGCAGAATCTTTGGGGAAGTGGGGCACATCCAGGCGAATGTTTCGGCTCCAGGGGAATTCGCGACATCCTCTGGATAGCAACGGTGCGCTAAGCATTACCAATCCAAGGAAAGCACCATCGATTAAACGTAAAAGACACGCACATCATGTACTGATTATATGCAAGATGTCTATAACATTTTTATGTTTATATTTTATTTGATGTCCACAATTCATATTTTAAATTAAGAAACAGTCTTGGTCAATATTTAAAAGTTATTACGTATTTATTTGAGGTTCAGTAAATTTATCTTTCAGCTTAGGATTTGCTGTAGTGTTTATTTGTTTCACCGTAAAGATGCGGGACTGAGTGCCGTAGCTATTCGCAGATTTACCGCTGCTCCCGTCGTTTTCAGAAGCCGACAGCCCCGGTTCTGAGTCAGATCTTTCTGCTGATTACCACGAGCGCCGAGACCGCGCCTACCCCACCTGCCGGCGAGTCCGTGGGCCAAACCGTGTGCCCCGACCGCGCGGCCACATGAAAGTGAAAAATGAGAATGGGCCGGCGGACGCCTCCGCTGAGCAGGAAGGTGACACGGGCCCTGGGCCCGGCGCGCCAAGCCAAATCGGTACGTTTTAATCCGCCTGATCCGTGGGCCGTTCTGACAGCCGCCATCAGTACTCAGGGGGAGCTGGGACCCTTCCCGATGACAAATAAAGGGGGCAGGTGCACGGGCCTCCTCCGCAAACAGATTGGGAAACGCCGGGAGGCGGGGGGGTGGCGAGGCTCAGGTGGAGAAAGAGTACAGAGCTTCCTCTCCAGTACGCGCTCCCACTTCCTGCTCGCCATACTGCGCGCTCACACAAACCTCATAGACGTGTTTACTCTTTCAAAATGGGACTAATTACATTCACAGACCATCTCCGATACAATCAAACGCATCCAGCTGCCTTCAGAAACCATGCAGCAAGTCAAACAGAGTCCATCTGGGTAAATTAAAAGCGGTTTCCATCGTTTCAGATCGAATACACCTGCCAGTTTGAGGTCCCACAGATAGATGGTGCATTTATGATACAACTTTGAAGAGCAAACAGCTTTCAGGGCGACTGGAGAATAAGGTTGCTAAAAGGCAGGGATCAAGGGACGGCCATTGAGAGATTTCAAAGGCACATCATAGAGCACGGTTAGATCATTATTAAGACGGGTTAAATAAATAGCGTCACCTAGCCGTCAGCTTGGATGTGGCAGTCGTTCCAAACCCAGTGGCAGGAAGGGAAGCACATTAATCTAGGAAGCCAAGATGGGAGAAACTTTGTTAACAGATGATTTTTTACTATTATGTTGAAACAGACTTCAATTTTGAAATGTGAAGCATGGGTGCACAATATACCTAACCAAGGAATATACATTTATATGTTTTGGTGGACCTGGGAGTAGTTGTGGTGGGTGACTTGAACCGTATGGTTGTATAATAAAGTTACTGTTAACTTACCATGTAATACTGTTTATTTGGCAAGTGAGGACCCACACTCAAAAAGCAAAATATTATACAGCCTGATATGAAAAAGCCGCAAATGATGGCTTATGATGAAATGACAACTAATTACAATGTAATTACAATTACAAATTACAATATGATGAATTACTCCACAAACCTTGGCCTTTGTTTCGGGGTGAGGAGCTAATTTCTTCGAAAGCCTCATGCTAAAGCTTAGGCAAAGTGAAATTCAGAAAGGTGCACGGTCTGATGGAATGGGAATCGACCAGCCTGGCATCATTAATTCGAGCACAGGCCGACTATGACACAGTGCTCACGTAAGACTGGCCAGCCCCTGAAGTGTGGAGCTGGGAGGCCCTGCTTACAGGGCCACTTCTCTGTGACAGGGACTCGGATGCATGTCAGGACAGAGGCCAGAATGCTGGAGCACTAGTACGTTCTTTTAGGAATATAGATGCAGACCTCAGACTGAAATAGAGATACATCGGTCAGGAACACGATTTACAAAGCCAATACTGAAAAAAAAACAAGACAGAAAATGCTTTAGAGGCATCCAGACTAGAACACCGTTCTTTGACAAGATGACTGGACTGGAATTTGCCAGCTAAATGTGCAAACGAGAAGAGGCAATAGACATATATGTGCATCCATGGACAGAATCTACTTAATGAATGTTGTTCCTGTACTATAGTAATAATAAGTGGAAAAGTCCAATGATGAAAGCCAACAAACAAAAAAAAAGTTTAACAAATAAACCAAGCTGTTCCAGTTTGATGTTAATCCTGCTTGTTAGTCTTAAAAACTTCTGAAAAGGTATTTAATTATCCCCCCAGGTATAATACTGTATTCACTATTACCCCAGTGGATTCCAGTAGCTGTCTTTTATTAGTCTCTAATAACTTACTGTGTGAACACTGCATTAATCAGCAGCTTACATTGGCAAACATGTTTTCCAATTTTTTTTTGAAGGCCAGAATCCATGTACAGAAGTTGAATGTTTTGCATCAGGAGTGAAATACATCTGCTTGTAAAGGAAGACTCAAAACAGAGTCTTCACAAAAGGGACAATTTCGCTTTTTTGTTGCGTGTAACACATAAATTAGCTTTGACTCAAACAAGTATCCGTGAAGGAACAGGGCCCAACGAGCCAATATGATGGGATGTTCTGGTTAACGTTGTTGCTGGATGGGCAATTAATCAAAAACATTCTGCATTGCAGGACTATCGGGTGGCTAATCTGGGGCCGCTGCCAAGCCTGCCATGCAGTGCCACGCCTCAGTAACTGTGACCGGAAGGCTCTAATGTGTCCTCGGCTGAATAATCACACGTTGGACCCTCGAGTAAGGCCTTTAACCCCCTGGAATGGTCCAGGGGCCCCGGACGGATGCCCCAAACCTGTACTCAGACCCCAAAGCTTACTCTGAACTGTATATCCAGTATGTCTGTATATGACTCAAAGGAAAGCAAGATGTGTATTTGAAATGAAGCATTCCATTGCACCTGTAGTGGTATTCGTGCAAATGACAAAGCATCGTTTAATCCCTTTTCACACCTAGCCCCAGACAAAGACGCACATTTTGAGCATTAGTTGACGGGAGGTGAGAAGAACCTGCTTGACTTCTATCCCATTCACCATAATCTCGCCAAAGCGAATCCGCGCGGGCTGTAATAGCGGCCCGCTCTGCGGTTGCATCCCCCTCCCTCTCTCCTCACTTCATTGTGCTATTTTTCAGTATCTCTGCTCTCTGCATGCCAGGACAGCTACCAGGCGTGATTAGAGCTTGGCAGCCGGAGAGATCCCTGGCCGCGGCCAACGGCTCCATCTTCAATTAATTTTATTTATTCATTTGTTCAATAAAAGAAGTAATGCCTAATTGTTTACCCGCAAATTCCCTGCTGGTGGTGTATAGACACACTCACTACTAACACCGGCAACCGATATAAATGAGAAAGTCTGTGGGAACACCACGCTGTATAATTAGTATACAATCCTATTAAAATTCACATAAAATGTCCTTTTGATTCAGCCCGCGTCCATTGCACGAGGTGAAGACAGGGTTCTGAGAGGTACGCCCCCTGGGGCATCATAAGAAATTAACAAATATACAAAGGAGAGGAGGCCATTCGGCCCCTCAAGCTCGTTTGGGGAGAACTTAACTAATAGCTCAGAGTTAAAATCTTATCTAGTTCTGATTTAAAGGGAACCCAAGGATTCAGCTTGCACTACATTATCAGGAAGACTATTCCATACTCTAACTACATGCTGTGTAAAGAAGTGCTTCCTTAAATCCAGTTTGAAATGTTC
>JAODKM010000048.1:3732401-3750612 GCA_026780845.1 Petrocephalus sullivani | reverse complement strand
AAACAAAAAAAATGCATGTTTGTCAAATTGGGAAAAAATTTATAAAAAAAAAAAAAACACCCCCCCCCCCCCCCCCCCCACGCACACACACACGTGCATGCACACACACACACACACTCACCAATATATATAGACTCAATCACTTAAGCTTTTAAGTAGCAATCTCTTGAAATATTTTGTTTCCTAAAATCAAAGCACTCTATAAGTCACAAGGTCCATCATGAGGAAATTATTGAGTGTTTGCTTTGAGGAAGCCAGCCTGGTGGTAGAATTCTTTCACACAAATCTGACCGGTCATAAGTGTCACAGACAGGAACCATCTGGCCGCTGATGTCCGGTGGGCTCTTTGGTCCGTTCGACCCCGATGCTGAGCCGCGAGACGCGGGCATGCGAGACATGGAGGTAAGTCTGGCTGTCGTCCCACATTTACGGAATTATATTAATGCAGCCAAAGACTAATGAAGGTCACAGTAGAAAAATCTCGAGAAGTCAATATATGCAGGGTTTTTTTTTTAAGTGGAAGTCATCACTAATGGTGATCAACGATAAAACTGCCTTGCCAGCAGGGGGCGGTCAATCGCAGGTAAGCCAGATGGGATTGATAAGCACACTTCCCAAAATGCCTAAAAGAACTGTCACTCCAAGCCTCGATCGCGGATCATTTATGTCCCTCGGCGCTGGGAAACATCACAAGTCTATCACAAAGCAACTTAAAGGATAGTTTTTCTTGTAATATCATTTGTAAAATAGATTTGTGAATAGATTTAATTTATTGTATGGAGGCGAACACTAGTTTAAAACAGCTAACTGCAGTTTAAATCCTGTTGAATACGGCATATACTGAAATTAAACAATGGAGGTAATAAATACATTAAATGTCGCTCTGTTATCTTGTTTCAGAGGCATATATTCCCCCTTTAATATGAGAGTGTAAAATGTTCATAATTCCCTTGATTTATTCCTTCACTTGAGAGCTAAGTGTGGTTTTAAAAGTAGTGAGGAAGGCAGGCTGACATCTGTAGGGGACCAATCAGCTTCCTCAGGAACTTGACAGGCCAGGTAAAGTGCCTTTTAATTGGCCGGCTGAGCTGCCTGTCCGAGAATCATCTCAGGTTTGACAGTCACCTCTGACCCCGGCATTTTCCTCCTACCCAGCATCGCTTAATTGGGGGGGGGGGGGCATTCCTGATACGGTGAACTTTGTAAAACATTAGTAATGTTTAAACTTAATGAACATGCACGAGGCAGTTAGGAGGCTGGAAGGTGAGGTCAGGGGCATAGCTAAAAATTCCGGGCCCCCAACTAGAGGTGTCGATTTCAGTCTGAGGACATACAGGTCCACAGTAAATGGAATTGCCAAGCGAGGGTGGGGGGAAAATTATAGCATGAAGGTATATTGTTCCCTAAGGATATAAATTATAATTTTTTTTGTGTTAAGGGGCCCCTATAGCTGACCCTAAACTGGATTCCGGGTGTGATGGAAGGCTTGTGTATAGCACAAAGCAAATAAACGGTGTATGTTTGCAGTGGGGGGAGGGGGGGCGTCATGTGAAAGGCTGACTTGCTGGGATTTACAGTTTTGGAGGTGACGGAAAGGACCGGGGTCAGGGTCGTAACCTGAGCTGAAATGCTAGCGAGGTAGTAGGGCTTGTTTTTGTGGGTGCTGCAAAGAAGCATAACGTTTATGACGTAAACACCATCTACAGTTATAATATGACCGACTGACCACCTCCACCCAAATGTAGCCTATTTGATATCTTGTTATTTATTTGAAGGCATTATTCCAAAATCTGTACAGTGGTGGCTTAATGGCTTAATTACTGTGCAATAGGAAGGTTACTAATCGGAGTCCCCGACCCTCAAGTACCACTAAGGCAGTGTTTTCCAACCCAGCCCACGTTTTTGCTTCCTCTCAGCTCCCAGCACACCTGTACGAGGTATTCAGTGTTCCTGATTGGCTGGGAGCTGGGAGGGAGCAAAAACATGGATTTTTCCAGGGTTCCCCGAGGACTGGGATGGGAAACACTGCACTAAGGTTCCTTGAGCGAAGCACTGCCCCCAAGCACTGCTCCCCGGGTGCTGAATTAGCTGCCCACTGCGTGTCATGATGTCACTCGTGGGTTAAATGCAGAGCACACATTTTTTTGTCATTTGCTGTGGTGTGTCAACAATGACAGTTAATCACCCTTCATATGGGCTCTCTCTGTAACAAAGAACTCAGTTGTTAATTGGAGGGATGACCCGTGGGCTGTCAGACTGGTGGGCCAGTAGATCGTCACATATTGAATTGCCTCATACTTCATATCCAACATGGCAGATGTATGCGGAGGGCCCCCAATTCAAAGGCAGAACACACAAAGAAGCTTCTTCAGAAAGTGCAGGCCTCAAAGCCAACGTCTTGCCAGCGAGACACACAAGGCCTAAAAGCTAGCTGCCTCTGAAAACCCCAGGATGAGTAACAGCATGGCGCGATGTTTAGAACCCGCTATGGATATTTCAGAATATCACAGGAGCTATGATCCGTCACTCTTTGCCAGGCCCATCCGTGCCCTGAAACGGGTCATACATGGGGGAAAAAACCCAAGACTCATCCCACATTAGGCACGTTCATCCACCACTTACAAAGAAAGTTTGGAAATTATTTCAATTGCAAAAGGACATTAAGGCTGAGGCATGGGCCAGAGAAACATACAGCTAGCCCTTTCCTTCAGAAGCTGGCATTTAGAACTACTGACAAAGGCCAACACTCATAATGGGAACATTAAGTCCAAAATTGGACTGAACTTGAACTTTAGACCTCAAAGGCAACTGATATGAAAATTAATATTCATTCATTTATGCAATTTCCTCATTAGGTGGACAAAGATTTCCTTATGACATTCAGAGCCCTTAAGTGCAACTTATTGGTAATATCATGCATTTTTGCCAAGTAGGTTCTAATCCACTTTTCACATTGACTATAAAAATAAATAAAAGCCTTTCACTATATATAAACTAGCGAAACAATCCAAGAATTTAGCAGCAATTAATTAAAGCAATTCACAACCCAACTGTTATATTTGGTCTGGGTCCATACTCATGTTTGGGATGGAACAAACAGTCAGAATGAGGATTAGGCTTATTCCAGAGGGTTATTAGGTGGAAACCCACCAAAGTTAAAGCTAGGAGATTCCTTGCACGAGGACTGGAAAATGCTTTTTCGAGCAAATAGCACCGAACCACAGCTTGAACTAAGCAACTTCCTCTTGGCAAAGATCTGCGCAAAACTCTACAGTCGGGAACAGAAGCGCAAGGCTTAACTAGACTACCCCCAGGTGGCAGTAATTGTTAGTTAATTGATTAACGATATAGTAAAAAGTAAAAAGTTAGCACCGCCCACAAAACGCATTGCATCACCCACCATCTAATAATCATATAATACAAGAGCCATGGTATAATTACAAGGCCAATTTTTAATCTGGCACAATATATAATATTAATATATTATATTATAATTAATATATTATTTATTTATTATAAACAAAGCGCCTAGGTTCAGTTATCGTTACTAAAAGCACTAATAAATAAAATATCAGCAGTAGTATAAGTAAAGTGATGCAAAGTAAAACATACCTATCTCTGTGTTTGCACTGTAGCTCACCTGCCACCAGTTTGTGTCAGAACACAATGTAGACATGCAAAAAATATATGTACATAAAACTGGCCGAGTAGCTACTGTGAATGAAGCAGTCGATGTGCGGGGGAGTACTAGAGAGCCCCTGCAAATCTGCTTCTTTCATCACGCTATGCAGACCTGAATAATAATTCTCAAATGTTCCTTCTATCCTACTGCCTGCTGCCACAAGTTTAAAACCAGGTGATAGAGCAATAATAATAATAACAGGCTACAGGCTTCGCTGTTTTTCCATTCATTTTGGAGGGAAACGTCCTGTGTAGCTATTTTGCTTTTCATCCATGCAAATTAACAACATTTCAGGGAAATAAAAGTGCATTCCACGCTACTGTGTCCACCTAAAACCTTCACAATTCTTATCTATCATTATTAATTATTGATAACTATTGACTAGAGGAATTTGTTTTTTATCTAAACTATGGTTCGCAATATTTCGAGATATTCTCACTCAGTTCATGTTTTGTCGTTTTTGAGAGGAGACCGCCCATGACTTAAAGTCAAGCTCATCATCATATGATAAAATACTGGGAATCAAAACTCGCTTAGTCCTCATAGAATCCATCCATCCATCCATTTTCTGAAACCATTTATGGATCGCAGGGGGTCCGGAGCCTATCCCAGAAGCTGTGGGCACGAGGCAGGGAGCAACCCAGGAAGGGGGGCCAGCCCATCGCTGAGTCGCATACAATCCAACAAACAGCTTTTGTTGGTTTTTTAATTCATTAATCCCACAGAAGTCTTTCTGTTAAGAGAATCACAATGAAATACCCACAAATAATGATGAAACACCAAATTTACCCAAAATAATTTAGGCATTTCATTATGAGGACATGCTATCCCGTGTGACAGTTAGTCCCCGGCTCCCTCTGTGGGATCTGTGTGCGACCCTGACCTTAGCCTGTGGAAGATCTAGATGGATATCCCCTATCTCCATCCCACACTGCACTGAATCATTTATAACCACATAAACGTTTTCAAACATGAATCCATCCATCCATATAACTGATTATCCAATGCAGAGTCGTGGTGGGCTTGGAGTCGATCCCAGTAAGCAGAAAGCACACTCTGGCCGGGATACCGACTCTTCGCAGGGCGCGCACTTACCTGCCACTGGCAATTTAGAGATGCTGATCCACCTAAACTGTTTTTGGAATGTGGGAACACGCCCACTACCCTTCCACAAACCTGGGGACAGGGACGTCGCACAAGGCGGTGGAAGGAACCGGGCCCACGATCCACGAGGTGTGAGGCTGCGGCCCTGCCCACTGAGCTGTTGCACCACCCCACCATGGCTCACCTGGAGACCATGTGCGTTAACAAAAAGTGTATTTTCAAAAATAACTATAATAGCTAGTGCTATTAGCTTTGGGCCTTGGCAGGGCTGCAGAAATGGCTGGGCCCCCCCCTTTACACCAACCAAAGCTCACAAGCTCACACCTCCCCACCTCAGGGTCTCTGCCCTGGAAGTCTTCCCCTATCGCTTCACCAGCCCTGGGCCTAGGCGTCTCAAACTCATATGACACAATACAATCCTATATCATGCATACTGTTGTGCATTATCAGGACGTGTGAAGGAACCAGCTTTCTGGACATCTACACTCTAATTTTCTGATAGCAGTGAAATTCAGAAGGTCTGGTGAGACGTTAAAACTGTGCACACTCTAGTTCCATTATTATTCCTACAGTTATTTTGGCAAGATAAGACAAGGCCCACGAGAGCACTGCCAGGAAACCTGTTCCGCGATTAATGAGCAAAACTGAAAGGTAGTCGCCATGCTCCATACGGTTAGAGCACTTTGCAGTATTAATGGGTTGGAGACACACTCTTAAACAAAAGCCCTACAGACTTATGTTGTCATATCTGTCTTTGATCTTCTCTGCAACACTGCATTTGAATAATCTAATAATGATAAAAATGTTCATAATAAGAATTTAATGTCTTTGTAAATGTATTTCTAAGGAACAATGAGCCCAAGACGTTGAGTATGGCAGACCTGTGCCACATGGAGTTCAGAGTGCCCTAATTACACCTCCCATCCATCACCACGTAACCTCACCTCTATCACTTATTGTACACGTATCGTGTATGCACCTTGATGGACCAGCATCCTCTGGCTTCTCACCACCCCCGTGCCCTCTACTGCCTGCAATAGGCACAAGAAATTGGAAGATGAATGGATGGATGGATGGACTGTTACTGAAGTCCAGTACATGCAAGAGATGACTGTAAAAACATACAAGCTCTCAATTACATTGGAAGAACGCGCAAGAAATAAAGACCCCACTGGCCTGTAGTGAAGAGGGGAGAGAGAGAGAGAGAGAGAGAGTGAGAGAGAGACTCACAGACAGAGAGTAAGAGAGAGACACTCACAGACAGAGAGTAAGAGAGAGACACTCACAGACAGACAGTAAGAGAGAGACACTCACAGACAGAGAGTGAGAGAGACACTAACAGACAGAGAGTAAGAGAGAGACACTCACAGACAGAGAGTAAGAGCGAGACACTAACAGACAGAGAGTAAGAGAGAGACACTCACAGACAGAGAGTAAGAGAGAGACACTCACAGACAGACAGTAAGAGAGAGACACTCACAGACAGACAGTAAGAGAAAGAGAGAGATACAGACAGACAGAGAGAGACAGAGAGGAGAGAAACAGACAAAAAGAGAGACAGGCAGACAGTAATACCGAGGGATTCAAACAGACAGAGAGTAAGAGAGAGAAAGAGACAGAGAGAGGAGAAAGACATAGAAAGAAAGAGAGAGTGAGAGACAGAGGCCGAAAGAGACAGAGAGCGATCACCATGGTACAATCTAACCTGTCATACAAGAGTTCAGGGGTGAGTTGTATGAGATGCCAGCCTAGGCTGGCTTACAGAATGGCTAGTTACGTGGGAGGTAGCCGCCAGGTTAATATACAGTGGAAAGTCCAGCGCCAGCACTTAATAAAGGGCCATTAAAGACCACAAGAGGTGTGGTCCCCGTGCTCGGCTTCAGGCTGGCTTTTATCCGGCGGCCAACGCCTGGTTAAATGATTTAACAGCTGGACTTCAACTCTGCATTGGGAGATTTTGTTGCAAGACGCACTGTGCAAAAGAAACACCCCCCACCCCTCAACACAAACAGCCTGCACTGCCTGCATGTATAATACAGCGAACAAACTTGTAAATGTTAAATATATTCACAGGGGGCTGTGCAAGTCATGGTAATTTGGTATAATACGCTAATAATTATAATCACTGTAAATAAGATTTAATTAATGTATTATACAACTAATCTAACCCATTTTGAGTTTAAGTCTAAGATCTCCATGTATTGGCATGGAACATATTCTGTAAATTATGAATCGAGGAAAGATTATTTTTTTAGCGGCACTTCATCACATCAGGAAGTTGATAAAAATTTGACCGGCTTTCTGATACGTACCAGATTTTGAAGTTGCTTGTTGTCTGTTCGGTTGTTCTAAATGTAAAATACATTACAGATTATTACACCCTCTCAGAATCAGTAAGTTGACTTATATGAGCGCTAATAGTCTGTTGTCATCTTATTTTAATAGCAGTATTCAGGCTATAACGTCAATGACGTTATTATATAATGTCAGAGGAGAGGGAACATTTCCACGAGGTATTTGAGTTCTCTTAGATAACAAGATTTGGAAACACATGGAGAAGATATTTTGGATCAGGTTTCTCATATTTTTCTTATGAGAAGCCATCAATGAAAATCTGATTTATTATTTAATTGGCAGATCTCTGTAGGATCTCGGAGGAGCCCCATGTCATGAAACAAACCCACCACAACATCTGAGGATCTTCTAGTTCTGGCCTCCACTGCTGTTTATTTGGCCTCTTAAACTGCTATAGTGATTCACTGAAATCTCATCTTTAAGTCCACCCCTTCATACGGAAAGCAAAAAGAGGGTTAATGTGGGATATGTTTAAGTTCAAACCGAGATGACCAGAGCATTCCCGAAGAAACAGTTCTAAGTAGCATATTTGTCCTATGGGAAATAACTTGTTCTTAATGGGGGCAGTTTCCATGTCTCTGGACTAGAGGTCGTGTTTACCTGAGGGCGGCCGTGCTGTTCTGGAAATCTTTCACGTGTTGATCTTAGCCTGTGCTGTAAATATGCTAGTCTCTTTTATTCCCCCTTCTTCCGGAGTGGAAAGTGATCTACTAAAATCTGGTGATTTGTGATAACAGAGGACTAACGCCTGTGCACTGATCACTGCTGGATCGCTCAGCGCTAACGACTTCTGCACGATGGAAACAAGGACTTATTCCAATCTAATGAATAAGGACTTCCCAGAGAAATGCACGTTTGTGAAATCTCAGAAACTGTTTATAAGTATAATTTTATTCAGTTACATTACAATGAGGCCTTATACCAGGAGCACAGAAACTCTCTCCACTTATCTTTAATAATTATCTGAAAGTGACACCCTCAGTGTTTTTGAAGAAAAAAAAAATTAAATGCAAAGAAAAAAATAATAGAACACAACAGAATTAGCAGCATTTTTAAAAGACCCCTGGAAGCAATTTGGCTAAATACATTCTCTCAGCTGTCAAATTCCATGCCTAATTGCTTGATTGCACAATTTCTAGGAGAGAAACAGAAATGCAAATTTTTGCTTGAATTCGTTCAATATGTCTTTGGGTGTGCCCCGCGGTTTGTGTGTCTTGGACCGCTGAATTTAGGAAACGTTGAGAATCTTCTGCGGTCATTACTTTCTTGGATGTAATGGGACGCAGATGAATCCTTTAGCATTTAAGCCAGGGTGATATCTCTTAGAGTCCTTTTTAAATGTCATATCGAGTTTTATGGGGATGTCGACTTAACAGAGAAAGATAAAATGCAAAGAAACACATTACCGTAACGTAATGTTAAACTTTCATTTGATGAACCGAGCCATTAGCCTCTGACCTTGTTATACAAATCAATAAAATGAAACTTGAGAATAGTTCTCAGAAACAGGAAGACATATCCAAAACTGAAGTACCACTTTCAGATTCTAGTATGCAAATACAATTTTTTAGGTATTTTAGATAAATGTTGCTACTCTTATTTTATTTGCATGTTTAAATGTCATTTTTATTATTCTGTTCCTTGTAGAATTTTGGGTTTTGCTTTACCTCCAGAAAAGTACCATTTTAGTTCGTAAATATATTTTTAAGGTATTTTAGGTACTTTTATTTTACTTTATTTTTTACACTGCTTTTAAATATAATGTATGTTATAATGTTCTTTGTAAAAGTTTGGCTTTGTTTTGCTCTGAAAAAGTTTGACATCTTATCTATGTATCCATGTAAATGCAGATTTTTAAGTGAATTTTAAACAAATCGTACTATTTCTAAAATATTTAATTTTTCAAGTCAGGGTCTTGCTAAACCCAGCAGCTACCTGTCTCTGACCCAGCGCTTATGTATCTGTGTACTTTCGTAACCCTGACCCCAGAAAGCTTTCTCTGCTTTAAGACCGTCTTGCTGATTTTGTAAGGATTGTTCCCGTCCCCGACTCAAGCGCAATCCTCGTCTCTTACCCACGTGCGACTTTATTTGTCCTTTGTTTGTCCTGAGCTTGCGAGATCTCTCCTTTATGTTTCTATGCGGGGCACGTCATGCTCTTAGGTTGTTCCACACTACTTTGCACACCTGCCAGCAGACATACCACCTGTAGTTCAGGCTAGGCAATACATCTGAAGCTAAGCAGGTTTGGGCCTGAGCAGGACTTTGGTTGGTAGACCAACTTGGAAAGCTGGGTTGCTGCTGGAAGAGGTGTTGGTGTAGCCCATCCTGTGGTCTGTGTGGATCCCAATGCCTCAGTGCAGTGACAGGGAGACTGTGGTGCTGTGTGTACAGTGCCGTCCTTCAGATGAGACATGAAACCGAGGTCCTGACTCTCTGAGGTCATCCAAGATCCCTGGGCATCTTTTAAAAGATTAGGGGTGGTACCCTAATGCCCTGGCTAAAACTGCCCACTGTGTCCCTACCAAATCTGGCTTCCTAATCATCCCCTATATCTGAGTGGTGAATTCTCTCCTGCCCCTTCACCCCCGTAGCTACTGTGTGGTGGGAGTACTGGTGCAGAATGGCCGCTGTCACATCATCCAGGTGGGGGCTACACAGTGGTGGCGGTCGAAGTGGCTCCCCATTGGTCCTGTAAAGTACTTTAGATGTCTTGTAAAGTGCTATATAACATTCACACATTCACTATATCAATTTTGTTTAATTATGAAATATGAACAACTAATGAAGGGGACTTAGAGCCCAGGGGCATACCTATAATTTCTGGTCCCCCTGAGAAAATGTTACCTGCCCCCCCCCCCCCATTTTATGTATTCAAGGGTCCCATTAAGTGCTGGGCTACCAGAAACTGCCAGGGCATCCATTCCCTTGAGACGCCCCTGCTAGAATCCATAGTACACCCCAGGGACACAGAAGGCAGCAAACACCCTAGCCTGGAAGTCGGCCAATCACAGTGATGCATAGGGTGTCGGCCAATCACAGTGATGCATAGGATGTTGGCCAATCACAGTGATGCGTGAAGGGGATCAGCTGGGCTAGCTGTATGAACCCAAAACTACAGGCAAAGAACATGCGAGCTCCACACATCCAGAGCATAAGTGGGATGCAAACCCACAACCTTGCAGGTGTGAGGTGCCAATGCACCCTACCGAGGTGCCATACCACCCTATTATGAGACCGCAGTGAGGGACATTCTACAACCATGAAATAACAGGCTGTGATCAGACCATCTGCAAGGTCAGACATATCACGGATTTGGCAGTAGAACACCGTTTGGTGTTGAAATCCTGCTCTCCATTTCCACGATAACGATTTCCGTCACCATCCTCTACATTAATTAAACACATTCGATCCGCCTGCAGGTAAATGAAACAGTAGCCATAGTAAACTTCTGCCTCATATCATAACAGAATAATTAAGTTTTTTCCTAATTTGATATTCTCTGAGTTAAGGCTGACCTGCCTGAGAGGTATAACGTGATGTTTTTTGCGATTAATCATTGCGACCCGCCGGGGTGTTTATGGGCAGATAATGTAAGAAAGCGGCGAGGGTCGGATTTAAGTTTCCGATAGCTATTTTGTAAATGGAGAGGAAATCAGTTTTGCGGCCAAGCTTGAAATGCTAGTAACGCGGCTGTGCTGAAATGGCGACAGGCTCCCAACATCCCTTCCATTTGCAGGGCCGAGACATTATTTAAGTGACGGTGGCTGGCATATGAGAGTGACTGGCCTACTGAACTTGCACTCTATGGCACCACTGTAATGCGATATTAAGGGCTGGCCTCACGGCCCGCTGCTCCTGTGCAGCTCTGCTCCTCGAAGGATTTGGCGCATTAGATTACGGGAAGCAGAGAGCAGGCCATAATGTCGTTATGCGCCGAACGATAGCTATAGAGCAGGAGGGCTATTTTTTTTTTCAGGACACCTATGGGCTCATTTTAACCATTTTAACTAGCCATCGAGTGAATTTATAAATCTGATTTCTACCAACTTAATAAAGCTGGAGATCCATAGTATATATCCATGTATCGTGTTCCTAAATCTAAAAATCTCTCTGTAAATCTCCACAAATTGTGCAGAGCATACAGGCAAGGAAATGTATTTTCACATGCATATTTCATGTGGATTCCTTATTTTTTCTGTATATCTATATGTACTGTATATGGTCAGCATTATATTTTTGTGCATACCGATCTTAGTTCACCTAAAACTAAATACAGTGTACAGCGATCAGTGTATTTCTTATCTTCTGTAAGTCCCAGGATTACTTGACCAGTAACCTCGCCAAAACCTCCCCCGAAATCAATATGAAAAAATAAAATATAATATTGATGTACAGTAAGCCATGGAAACAGCCAGTAAATAAATTAATGATTGCTTCCCTCTAGTTCATACATACACATGGATATGCTAAGTAGGTATGATGAAATGTTTGCATAACTATAGATTTATATCATTTTTTTCTAAATATGTGAGGCAAGGAAATGGGAATTTACACATTTTTTTCTCAAATTGGTCATCATTCGATCGAATGATCCATCCATCCATCTATTATAGCCCCTTTTTCTGATCAGGGTTACATTAAGCCCAGAGCCTATTCCAGAAATTTCAGAGCATGACATTGGTCACTTGGTCAAAATTATATGTACATATACAATGAAATGAAGATAAAAAAGACATATTGCTGACTAGGGAGCTTGTTAGAGTAGGAAGGCTGCTTTTAAACAGTCAGTGGTGGTTTCAAAAGTCTGTATGCTTGCAGTAATGTACGCTCGTCATGCACTAGCTGGCCATGTTTCTCTCTATGGCCCTGCAAAGGAGATTCTACAGCTGGCACCAGCACAACATGAACAGGATGGGGTGTCTACATCACAAATGCAGCCTGGGCAACATTGCCTGGCAAACAGATGAACAAATAAAGCATTGTATTATCAAAGCAAAGGTACAGATCCTCAGGTGTGCAAATTTTAACTTGTCGTTCTGCTGCAAGTTGTTTCAAATAAAAGTGGAAAGTCAGTTTGACATTAACGGCTATGTGATAATTGTAGTACCTTTGGTGTGAGAGGGAGAAAAGCATCCCCCCCTTTGTTACACATATCCTACCGAAATCTCACTGCGATCTAAAACATACACAATACAACTGATTCAGTGACGCAGAGACAGTTTGACATCAGTCTCAAAGTCCGAAAGTTCACATAAGACCAGATATTCACCCCCCCTGGTGAGGAGCTGACTGGAATCTTTCACAGGATCATCGAAAGTCAAGTCTGCCCGTCTTTGATTGAGCTAAAAGACTTTGAGATCAAAACCACATGACCTCCAAAAGCTTTCTGGCGTAGAAGGCATTCACAGCAGCACGGAGGCTTTACGCTTGGGAGTCAGGTGAACGTTTATTACTGAACTCCCTGACCTTGCTTTCGACGGCACGACTTAGCGCGGCCTCAAAGTGCTTTATGGAAAAGTTGATCTGGCAGCCAGACCCTGCCGATGTCCAATCCTGTTGCCAGCACCATTCTCTGAAGTGGGGTTGCAGTTATATTAATGTCCTGACCACAGAGATGTCTATAAATGTAAACTGTACTAGTGCAAAATTCGACAGCAGAAGTCTTTCCGAAGCAGACTTTGAGTCATCGAAAATGTGTGTGGGGGCCGTAAATCAGTATCCCTGGACTACGACCCTGTCCCTGCGACCCCACAAAGCTTGAAGTTGCTGGTACTTGTTGTCATCCATGTAAGCTCCAACCTCTTTACCACATGAATGATGTCATTCAGCAAAATCCTGTCTATTTCCTAACAGACTTATGAGTTTTTGAATTTTATTACTCCTCCCCACCCCCACAAACCAACTATTCACCACCCCCAGATTTCAGTTTACATGGCACCTGGGAGTCTTCTGATCCATCCTGTGCTGCGAACAGCAAATTAGCGCGACTCACTGTGCTCGGACTGATAGTGATGTCGGGTGATCGATTGATATTTCACGGGCCAGATAAGTGGTAAAGAAAACGCTGGTCATCACGCAGAGGAACCCCTTCAAGCCATGACGAATCCCTTTGAAATATCAGGGGGTATGTGGCCACTTCATTCCCCAGAGGCAGCCAATCAGCAGTCCCCTCAGACTCACCCGGCCCAATGAGATCTGTGTCCTACAGAGGGCAGCATTTGCAAGTTATTAACTGGCCGGTAACAGAACGGCGGAACATGTGAGGCGTGGGCGGGCGGGGTCACGGGAGGCGCGATGCGGTCAGAGCCTCGCCGAGCAGAGGCAAAGTGTTTGCGAGCAAATTAGCTTCTCGGATTCTACGGGCGCCGGCGGGAGTCCGAGCATTAGTGTCCTGCCATGGCCGGGCTCCAGCTGCACGTCGTAGCTGCCGGGGGGTGGGGGGGGTTGGCTGAGGGGCAGATTGCTCCACGTCCACCACCCACCATTTACACACTAGCTGCCTCAATCACAGCTAGCAGATTTCATTTTATTATCCGGTTAGACAAAAGCAGATGTTAGAGAATATGTCTGCTAGATGCCAGTATAATAGTATTATTATTATACTTATACTATTATTATACATATATTAGCATAAGTTTAGTAAGTATAATAATCTGTTTTCCCTAATTTATCGCCTAATTTATAAAAAAGCTGATTCACTCTTTCCCACTTCAGGGTGAAGGGGCTGCAAAATAAAATAGGAAGCAAACTCAATGCAGTTACCACCTCAAAGAGCTCAGTCCATGACTGATCATTCCTGGCACACTTGCCAAAGGTCCAGACTTATGGTGGGAGGGCTGCTCATGTGTACCACTGGGGGAGAGAAGCAGGTGGATGGAAAGTTCTGCAAGCTGGTGGAGACAGACACCTTATTTCTGGCGTGGACTGAGATCCACCCCCCACTATCAGAAGTGGAAAAAAGAACACTTTACAGGACCACCCCCCCCCCACCCCCTGCAATCCTGACCAGTGTAAGCAGATCGATGATACCTGGATGGATGGATGGATGGATGGATGGGCAGATGAATGGATGGATGGATGGATGGACGGATGAATGGATGGACAAATGGATGGATGGACGGAAAAACAAAAACTGTTGACTGTTAGTTTGGGGATGATTAAAAGGCTATTATTCACAAAAATAAAGCCCCGATCGATGAGAAACGAAGGAGAGCGGTTAATTGCATTAGCATTCGTTAACAGTCTCACACCTCATGAAACATTAATTACATCAGTGGAAGAGAAACACAACTGCCAAATTGCAATTATTCTGTGTCAGCAAAATCAAACAGTAATGTAGCGACAAATGCATTTAGATGTGATCTGTCCATATAATTTACCCCTTAATAAAATTAGCGACTGCAATAATCAAAGCTTTTGAAGATCTTCGTTCTCTTATTATGTAATGCGTAGTCCATTAATTATTCACAAAACATGTCTCTCAAAAAGAAAATTATGTTGAAGGAATACATCATAGAATGTGAAATTCTTACAGAAATGCGTGCTGGCTAGATATGTCGCGCTATACACATACCTTACAGCCAGCAATAGTGTCTGGAAATTGTCATAGAAATATTGGACTATAGGAAATTGATCCTGGTTATCTTTACATGTTCTTCATGTGGTACGTCTAGTCAGGGGCAATCCAGTCTTAAACACAATGCTTGCAGTTCTGTTATGAGATATTTTGCTATTGCTATTTCGATATTTAGGCTGGCGATGTTATTGTACCGTGGCTCCAAGGTCTTGGGTTTGAGTTCCAGCCCATTTGTGTATGCGTGTGTGTGTGTAGTTCATATTCTATCCCTGTACTTTTGTAGGTCCCAACGGCATCCGCCAAATTGCCCTCTGCGTGATTGAGTGAACGGATACGCGGCGTCCATCCAGTGATCTGAATTACATCCAGATCACTGAGTGTGTGGCCGAAAAAAGGACAGAAAATGGGATAGATGGAGCTCTCAGTGAATAAGTTGATTCGGAATGGTGTGTCAGGTAAGGTAATAGAAAATCGTGACAGGGATTGGTCATTGTGATACCTTTCCTGTGTCCATAGTAACATTTTACACATTCATTTAATACTCTTTCTCTGTCCTTGAGCTGCCCAACAATGTCCTTTCAATGTGGCCTAATACAAAGCTGACTTCCTGTTTTTTCTGAAAACGAATACAAATTCTAGACATTTTTCTGGAGGTTCTCTTCTCCGTGCCGGTGTTCTGACCAAACGACATTCCTTTGGATGACAGGACTGTCGATATAGCTGAGATATTTTTCACTTTGCTGTTTCTATTTCGCTGTCGTTTTAAAATCCAGGGAGGATCGGCTCCAGAAGGAAAGACTAACAGTTTTTCTAGCACAGAGGGAAACTACCCAGGCTAAGCCGTGTTTTATCTGTCGGGATGGTTCTCTTTTCCAGCCAAAGTCACACCTTAATACGCCATGTAACCGTATGTTCGGCTGTTTCTGTAAGATTAGTAAATAAGTAAGTAAGTAAGTAAGTAAGTAAGTAAGATTTATTTATAGAGTGCCTTTCACAGATGACAGTCACAAAGCGCTGAACAATATACGAATGCTAAAAGGTGCAACAACCAAAAATAAACAAACAAACAAACAAACAAACAAATAAATCAATAGAAATTGCAGAAAAAAACTAAAATGGTCATGAGCAAAACAGAAAGCAGACAAGAAAAAAAATCAATAAATATAGATGTTTGCGTATGTCTACAAATAAATACACGTACACACATGCATAGGTGTATACATACATATATATACTACAAAAATACACAGACATCCAAAGCATAAGTTAAAAAAGGAAAAAGTTGTTGTTGACCGGGGAGGGGCTGGTGAACACTGTCACATCGCCTGTGCTTGCACAATATGTCTAAATAGTTCTTTTTAAGTGTCGTTGGGTTTTTCGGTGGTTGCTTGAGGGTGCTGGCCTCCTCCAGATGCCCCACCATGGCGCCGACACCGACTGTGACCCTGAACTGGAAAAGGAAGACCAATGGGTAGATGTTTGGGGGAGGGGAGCTAACAGTTATTGAACAAAATCCATAAATTAACAACAGTAACTAGCTATAATCAATTTAATGTAAGGCATTCACATCAAGCACTGACCAGCTCTGTTGCCTGACTGAAAATATATCGAACATTGCATTTTACCCTAACAACTAGCCACAGTAGATGCTTTTAGACATGATGCCTCTTTAACTAAATCAATACGCCTGTGCTACATATTGACATAAAAACACTAATAAACCACGTGGCAAACTGTAAGCAGACTTGGTAGCCCGCTGGGCACGATCATTCGCAGGAACCCACTGACATATCGAAGCGAAAGACAAATGTTCGTGTCTTAAATGAAAACGGCACAGAAATGCAGGTTCTGCCCATTTTGAATTCATTCTGAGAGTCCATAGTAATTACCTGTGAAACATATTTTATTGACATAACTGTAATGGTTCTCACATCTGACTTGAATGTGAGGTGTGGGGGTTTTAAACATTCTAGGTGCAAAGCTAGCAGTCTGTTTGTAATGCATTGCTTATTACAGTGACATTTAGCAGATGCAGTGTTGACATACTGCAGAAAAGGGGGGATTAGGTATGTGAGAAGATTTCCAGAGGAGTGGCATGCACCTGAGGAGAGGATATCACAGGCCCCAAGTTAATTCTGATTAACCTAATTAAAGTAATGAGACATTTATTATAATATTGTGACAGGTTAGCGTATTGGAATGACAAAATGCTGCCCATGGAGGCTCGTTTGTTTACGTTACAAGTTACAGAAATGAACGAGCAACGCAAAACAGAACGAAGATGGCTAACGTCGTGTGAAACAGCCGCACATTTGCCAGGCAGATGTTTTTGCTCATAACATAAGGGATCTGATCAAATAATCAATCACATTAATGATCAAACAAATGTGCGTTCAACGTGAAAAAATATGAGGTGTGCAATGGGTGGCTGTTAAAAGGAGAGGGCATGAAAAGGAAGAGCTACCAGCAGGTCTGCACATACATGCACATGCATTAACATGAATGTAACAGTTTTATTACCTTGTAAATAGTCTATATGTCATTTTAGGTTTATAATGGAATATTATAGATTTGCCCTGAGATTTCTTGCATTAGCGTGAGAGTCTGAAAGCGTGAGAGTCTGAAAGCGTGAGAGTCTGAACGCGTGAGAGTCTGAAAGCGTGAGAGTCTGAACGCGTGAGAGTCTGAAAGCGTGAGAGTCACGCCAGATGCGTCAGGGTTGGCCACCCGGAGGAATAGGTGCGGGAATATCAGCCAAGAACCTAAATCTCCATCCTAAGGGCACGTAAGGCCTGTGAGTCCATCGGTCTCCTGATCTCTAAACGATATCTGAAGTGCAGGATGTCAGGTGACGCAACTGCAGACTATCCCCGTGTTCCAAGGAGGAGACAAGTAAAATTAAAAAAATGCCCGAAACTGCTTTCAATGCATAATTACTGTAATTACACTTTCATAATAATAAGGGTGATTAACGGCCAAAGGTCTCTCGTCTTCCACTTTACTTAACAAGAGCACATTAATGTGGTGAGGCTAAATGCTACGTGAGCTTGTGATAAATGATGTGTAAATGATGAATAGCATTAATATTCCACTTTGTTCTTTTCTTGGTAGGTAGCTAACAACTATGTGATATTTATATATACATATCATTGTGAGGCATTCTTTATATTGCTATTAAAATGGATGCATGAGGCTGTACCTGCTTGAGATTACTTCTCATTTAACCAAACTAGATCAGTTTACAGTAATAACTAAGGAAGCATCAGGTCGCTAAATTACCCATAGGTGTGAATGTGTGTGAATGGTGTGTGTGTGTGTGTGTGTGTGTGTGTGTGCCCTGTGGTGGGTTGGTGGCCCCATTCTGGGTTGTTCCCTGTCTTGCGCCTGGAGTTCTGAACTTCTTTGACCCTGTATAGGGTGTGGGAACAGAAAATGAATGGAGAGATGGCAGATGGATGGATGGATGGATGGATGGATGGATGGATGGATGGA
>JAODKM010000048.1:3695339-3713752 GCA_026780845.1 Petrocephalus sullivani | reverse complement strand
CATATATATATATATATATATATATATATATATATTAGGGCTGTCAAAATTGACGCGTTAACGCGGATTAATCCAGCTTTGTGATTAATCTGATTAGATATATTAGCGCATTTACCCCATCTGCAGCGCAGAATGACTCAAAATTCCTGAAATGCAGCGTTGGCAACTATTTCTTACCTGAACTTAAACTAAACTGTATTTAATCAGATTAATCACGACGCTGGATTAATCCGCGTTAACGCGTCAATTTTGACAGCCCTAATATGTATATATATATATATATATATATATATAAAAACCATTCCCGCTTAACCAATAAAAGAAACAGATAACGCATCCGCCATTCCTATGGTTACAGGAACATTACTATCACAATGGCCTTGAAGAACCCTCAAAACCACTGGAGTGTTTTCAGCAGTTGCTGTAAGGCCTGGGCAGAGGGCTGGAAACAAACTAAAAGCTGATTAGGAGTGCCTAGGCCTGTATGAATCAGGCCAGATAATTATGGAGCAGGCCTCTCTTTATCAGCATTAGTGGGATGTGCATGGAGAGAACACGAACAGGCACATCTCGAATGTCCACCCATTCTCTCCCCTGTCACATCAGAGAGCCAAACAGATCACTTATGCAAGTCTCATCATCCGTGGTGAATAGCACCCCCACCCTACGGATTTTTAATGATTACTACACCATGCTCCTAAAATGCTGTCTTCCCTGTAGCTATGAAAGAGCGCTGATGTGATTTAGGGCGCACAAGCCCTAATTAATTACATCAAGCGGAATATAAGGCTGTGCCTGACTATAAGCTCCCAGCTCCATTTCAAGACTGCTTTCATTAGGAAAGAGAAAAGCATGAAAAAACGGTGTGGTTTCTGTGGAAAGTAGGCTTGGACTTACACAGATCTTTATTTAAAGTAACGTGAATACTGTGAAAGATCACAAAATCCATGCGATTATTTTTTAATAATATGTGACTTCCCTATGATCGTTACTGTAACTTGGGATTGGTGTTGGGCTGCATGATGTTTTTTATGGAATTCTTAACATGTCATTTTGATATGATTCACAAAATTAGTTAATAAGACAAATGCATGAATGATTTTCCATCACATAGCTGGAATCTGGAGATGAAACTCAACCGATCTGAATAAACATTCAATGCTCACACACAACATGGTCTCTAATGTTTATCATTGTACTTCTACTAACAGTTTGGCAGGCTTTAAAAAAAGGATTTATGATTACTGAGATTTTTACCGACCCGTTTAATTTGTTGGAAATAAATGTCTTGCGTTAACAATCACTTTAATTTCACATCGGAATGCGAGTTGTATATGGCTGTCAGTACGTGAAGGTGGTACAGAGTGTAGACAGTGTCATTAGTTTTTGTTTTAGTTTTTAAGGAGTTGCACAAAAATCTCTTAAGTACTGTGGGTGGCAGAGTAACCCCGTACTGGTCAGGGTCCGCGGCCCGCCCTTAACTTTTGCATGCACGCCCCCTGCTGGGTGGGATCCTTCTTGCAGTCCAAAAATATGCCCATAGTGTTTGAGTATGTACCCTGAGATGGATTGGCTCCCTGCCCAGAGTGTCCCCTGCCTTGGGTTTACCATGACCTTCCATTGAATAAGCAGCTCTAAGATGGACAAATGTATTGTATTTCCTGTATGGCTAAGAAAATGTAAAATTATTATGGCACACAGACTAAGTTTAGATATTACTGTCAAATGCAGTCTTAGTTTTCCCAGGATAAACTTTACCAGGGGTGAGTTTTGGGACCAAAATGACTTCTCTCGTTCTTCAAGAAATGATTGAAGAATGATGCTGGAGTATAATGTCGTCCATCAGTGGAAGCTATTGTCAGGTCCACTGGCCCATGGCTGGACAATCAATATCCTCAAGAATATGTGGAAGGCTATTTATGTGCCCCTATATGGAATTTTTTCGTGGCGTACTGTATTTCGTTATTATTCTCAGATCTTCCGGTGTTATATCTTTATTTATCTAGGCAAGTAGCTCTCTATATATGTAAATCTATATGTATATATCCACATATATTCCTGTTCTTCTGGTTTCAGCCTCATACATCAAATCCAGAGGCTGTTCATAGATCATCACTTAAATTAAAATTTATAATACATTAGTATGAATCTGAATGTTTATGGTTATGTATATTTATGGATAAGTAGCCGGCCCGTCTTAAGTGAATAATGTCTGTGTTCACACTAACAGCTATTAAATTTACCGTCATTGATACATGGGCATCCTGGGGTGCGATACACGTATCCTTAAAAGATCGACCACCCTTCGGGAGCTGCACGCTAGGTCTCGGGCCCCTGGAGAGCGGCATTCTTCCTCTCCCCAACCGTGTGAGACACCCTCCCTTAGAAATAAGCTGGGACATTATTGAAGTGATCGAGAGATAAGAAATGTGGGGATTTCTGGCTCCCACCACAAACCAGGCCATTCCACAGCTGTGTGCTCCTTCTGCGGTCCCCGTGCTCTGTTCGTTATTCTGCTGATCAGCTCCTGCAGACCTGTGGAGCATTGATTTATGTAGAAAGGCCTGTTGCTGGCCTCTCCTGTTGGTTGTGACTCTCTGTTGCATAAAAGCAATGTGGGGAAACTGATTCAAATGTCCACTAAACTTGACTGAAATGTGAACCTACTAAGGGCATTTGTGATGTTCATTCATTCATTTTTTTCATTCATTCATTTATTAATCCATTCACTCATTCACATATTCATCTATTTATTTGTCTTTTTGTTTATTTATTTATTTGGTGAGGGAATTTTAGAAGGTCTGCTGCAAGCAATGTACAATAACAGCAACAAAGACCAAAAGTTTTGATTTATTTTGGCCAATAATGGGGAAGTTTCCGATAGGTGGCGGGTGAAATAGAAACTCTAATTCCCATTGGACCATAGCTGTGAATGAGTTTCCTTTGGATCGATGGACCTGACAGTAATCCAAGCTGCTCTAGTTTTGACTGCCATGCCTAATTATCTGTCATGCCTTTTTGCACAAACTGGAGATATATTACAAGCGGACATATATTCCAAGTTTCAGCATAGCAGATGGTAAGTTCTCAAATACCACATAGCACTCTCAAGAGAAAACCGTGTTAAAGTCAGATATGCATATATACTATATATAGTCAAACTCCGTCTAAATTTGGCATGTAGGATTATTAAATTTTCTGAAATGTAAGTGATAGTAATAGACAAAATTACTAAAAATTACTAGAAAAAAGCAAGTTGTTCTTTTTAGTGTACTTTATATTTAATTAAATGTGAAATGAGGAGAAATAAACTACAATAAAACAATTTTATATTAATGCACTGCAAATACAAAAGTAAAAAAATATATTATGGTTTTGTTTCTGGTGTGCATGTGGTATAAAATAATATCGAGTGCACTATCAAAGTCATTCTTCCCTGCAGCAATTAAAGTTGAGAAAAGTGAAATAATAATAATTAAGTAAAGAAAGAAAGAATAATGGGCCAGAAATACAGCATTGATTTATTAATTGTTTTTCTGGAACGCATAAGTAATGATGAGACATTTATTAGGCCTAACAGCTATTCAGAACATAAATAATTCAATAATAATAATATGTCGTTCCAGTGTTCCAAACAAACCAATCAATTAAATTTGTGAGACAACAACCTGTTTATGCAAATGGCGCAGATTTGGGAGCATGTGGACATTCACAGGTAATTAGGCCCAGAAGTTATTCATGAAAACTCCCTTCTCATCTCAGACAGGACCATTTCAACTCAGAGCAATTAAGTCCCTTTGCCATTTGGTGTCACATGGAATGACACGGCACAAGTCATAACTTCATAGCTTCACGTAAATACAAACGCTATGGTCTTGCTATATTAAAATATGCGTAGCAAACAATGGAGCCATTGAGGATAGAGATTATTTTTAATGAGGCCTGACATGAAAGGCTTATCTGTATGTGTATATGAAATCAAATGAAGGGAATTTTTCTATCAAATCTAAAGAGTTTTCGGTAAAATTACTCAATACAGTTGAATACACAACAAAGGGACACTGCACAATCGCTCGTTGTGAACTGCGAGACAAAAATATAGCTATTTAGTTAGCAATACATCCTACAATGTAAATATGTCCGTTATGCAGTTTTGACAATAAAATCTATTGGATGTTGTAAGCAGGTTGTATAACTGCAATATAAGCCTGTCAGCACGATTATTTTTTGTTCATTGATCATTGCAATACTCACTGTTTGTACTTTACTGATGCACTACAGTGTTGCAGTAGTTTGTCTGTTTTGTCTGACTTGCACTGTCGTGTCATAACTGCACTTTACAGTATGTCTGTCCTGCGTTGTTAATCGTCGCACCATTTGCTCCTAGAGGAACACAATTTCAACCGCTTGTGTGCTTGTATATGGCCGGGCTGACATTGTTGAGTCTTGTTTTTTAATCTCAATCGCATGCACGGTAACTTGCAAATGAAAATTTCACAGCCCTGAATAACAGCCACCATCTCTCAAAACTTCGATTGGAAAATGAGCCCAGGATGCCCATAATGCAATGAAGATGCAGCACCACAGCAAGCAGGACTGGAAAATGTTATCTCCTTTTATCCTTTATACCAGGGGTAGGGTTTTTCGGATGACTTTTGAATCAGCCAATAAGACTGGGTCCCCAGGACAGGAGCTGGACCAATGCTTTATTATTGGCTGCTTGAGAGGTCATCCCAAAAACCCGCACCCACACCGGCTCTCCATGGATCAGGTTCCCTACCCCTGCTTTATACAGAGAAAGTACATCACTCCTTTGCTGAATAATAATTATTATTATAATAATTAATAGAGCCCAGACCAAAGACAGATTATGATAACCAGCGGTGAATGAGAAAGAAATCAATCTTTGCTGAAATTTGTTAGAATAAATTATTTAATTCACTTTTATTGATCACACAGGGAAATTCTCACCCCCCGCCCCCCCCAGTGCAAGCAACCTTGAGGGATGCCCAGGGAGCTGGGGGTGAAGTGCCTTACTCCAGGGCCCACAAACATGCCAAGGCAGGGCATGAACCAGCAACCTTCCAATCACAGGCAAAGAGGCTTAACCCACCAAGCCACACTCAGGCCCTAGAGTGTCACACTATATGGTCATGTAAAAATACATATACAGTATAATGTATATGAAGCAATAATGCTTTCATAGACACCCCTCACTGCTGGGTTAAGATGCTGGGAGTGGTTCATTTATAATGTCTGCACAAGATAATATATATATAAATGAAAGGTCCCTCAGAATGAAATGTCTGTGGCTTTATTGATATTTTTTGCTTTTTCTTAAATACAGTGCTCTGCATGCTGCCTGATTTATGGTGCAGGCGACTTGCAGGACAATCGATGCTGAGAAACTCACTTTTTCCCATCTGCATCTCCCATCTTAGCTTCTAAGAGACACTGCTGTCACTCGTCTTTTTTGGGAAAGGTGCGTGACAATGTCATAAAAACGGTCACTTTTTATGTCGTGGGGACATTTATTCTGGCAAATGGCAAAATATTTTCTTTGGTTACTTTTGGTTAAGCTCACGGTTAGAGGGTTAGATTTTAAGGTAGTCATACTTTACGGTTCACGTCAGGCCCCCACGAATGGACAGTCTATTCAGAAGTGAACGGACAGTCCAGGACTGGGCACCATCCGATGCGACGGATGCAGTGGGATTTTTACAGAGAAAATAGGCAAAAAACTGTCTGTCCAACTGTCTGACCATGAGGGATGTGCATCTCCTTGCATTTGCCCATGAAATGATACGTTAAAGAACGTAAACGTAAAGAACGTAAACGTAAAGAACGTTTTGTGTGTGTATTTGAATGTGAAATACATGCAATGCGAAACTTGTCGAAATGCAGGAGCACACTGGAATACTGGCCAACGGGCCATCCATATTTGCGGAAATTTCTGGCAAAAGGTTGGAAATTACTACCAAATAATGGGCCAGTGAGGTTTGCTCTGGGGCGAAGTCTCATAGTCAGATATGTAATGGCACCTACACAGGTCAGGGCCCTGTAGCTTAGATAACTGAAAATCTAAATCTATAATTACTTTCCTCTCTTCCAAGACTTTGTACCTTAGGTCCCTGTAGATTACCAACATGATGATGCCTGGGGTTACTGTATGATGCCCGTAAACCTGGTCAGGTCTTCATATCATAGATTGCATTTATACACTGAATTGAGCAGTTTAAGTACACTTGTAAGTAAATACCTCCTTCACTTCTGATTCAAATGCCCATGGAGAGATAGATAAAGGTAATCAGAGTCAGGCACGGAAGTTTATAAAGCTGTATTTCTTCAAATACACACACATGCAGTAATCTTGGTATCATATTCCTACAGAGTTCAGTTATAAAACTGGACATCTTATTAGAGCATCTTCGAGCAAGAGCACCTTATTCATTAGATTCAAGGTGAATAAGGTAAAAAGGAGAGGAGATGCCGTGAGGTATTTAAGCTGAATGAAAATGCATGCAAATTAACACAATTCCTGACTCTGGTATAATAACTTTGCATTTCACGCGTCTTTCGCCGATTCCGCAGGGAAATGAAACGCAGGCAGTCACTGGACTGAAGAAGCTAACCTTCTCTGAGGAGCATTTTGTAAGTAATCTGAAAGGGATTTCTGTGGTTATGATCCAAAGAAACTGTCCAAATGATGACAGTTACCATCACCATCGGCCTCTATTAGCTTTGTAAAGTCTGAAGAAATGTTGAAGGAGGTCAGACAAAGGCTGCCAGATACTGAACAAGACTGTTTCTTGGGGAATGTCATGATTTGCTCTTGATACACATAAAAGTTCCTTTTGCATTTGGATCTATCATATGGAAAGTATCGGCCATTTGATGTGTTTGCTGACTCCCTTCTGTAGATATCATGAATGTAAAATAGATGGCTGATTCTTCTGGCATCCCATCCAGGGTGTATCCCAGTCTCATGCACTGTGCTGTCTGAGAAGGCTGTTTTGGGAAAAGTGGTTGGAAGATGGATGAATGGATGGGAAGATGAAAGGATGCATGGGTAGAAGGATGGATGCATGCATAGAAGGATAGATTGATGCATGGAAGGATGGATGAATGGAAGGATGGATGGATGGAAGGATGGATGGATGAATGAATGAATGGTTGGAAGGATGGATGGATGGATGAATGGTTGGAAGAATGGATGGATAGATGGATGATAGATGTATGTACCTTCAGTCATAAAAGCAATTAAGTGTTAAGGCCTTTGTCAGCAAATGCAAATTCGGGGAGATCACTATCCCCTTTTACACAAAAAATGTGATTTAATAAGGAAATAAGGAACGTTATGTGTATTTTAAATACATCTTGAACAGCTATTGAAGAAAAGGCCGGAATGAATAAATTAATAATATTTTCAGCAAGCAGGCTGAAACGGACTGACGGGTGTGATAAGACAAGATCGGACAAATGACTGCAGGCGACGCTGTGGCACATACCATATATAAAATGGCTCATTTGAAGGTCAGAAATGCTCTTGAATTATGCACAAAGCAAGCCATAAATCCTCTGTATGCACTTTTTAAAATAGACATGGGCCCTGCAGCTAGGAATACGTCTTGTGGCTGTGACAATATGCCTGGAGGTTATTTTCAGGAGAGAGCAGATGTTTAAGCTTCACAACATCCCCAGTCGCGTCCCCAGGATAGAGCTTCGGGTCAGGAAGAACAGGGCACCATCCGACGTGAAGGATGCAGTGGGATCTTACAGAGAAAATAGCCGAAAACTGTCCGTCCGGCTGTCCGTACACTAGAGATCTCCATGCATTGCCGACACTATGATACAATAAAGATACACAGAAAACAAGTACTAATGCGATACAATTCATCCTTATTGCGATTCAGTACGATATGAAGTGATTTGAGGCAACACAATGTGACTCGACACGATAGGGTGCCATGCAGAGAAATATGATGCTATATGGTACAGATACAGAAACAGTTTAGAGGAGGGGAATAAATCTAAACATAATGATTTTGGTCATATTTCTAAATAATAAAGGCAATAATAAAGGCATAGGATTCTATATTAATAAATAAATAAATGCTAAGATATTAGAAATGATGCATTCTGAATTCATCCCAAATTGTCTGGTGCACTTTGTAATTTTTAAGTTAACTTTAATGCTGGTGCCTAGATGCATCCCTCCATCCATCCATCCATCCACCCGCCCACCCACCTATCACAAGCGGCATAAGCTGCACAAGCAACCAACAGAGCCTCAGTCGAGCATCTGGTTAGCTGGCCAACGTCTCATTTTGTTGGTGCCGAAAACATTTTTATCAGTACAATAGTGAATAGCTGAGTGTCACAAGACACCTATTATGGCTCCCGCAGGCAAACACTTTTTGTATCTATATGGTTTTAAGCAAATGAACAAGTTGGGAGAAAGTGCTCACTGGTTTGCTCTCGCCTCCCTCTGCTTTGCATTAGCATTTGCGTATTTCACGTCTGCCCTCTGGAGCATGGTTTGAAAGCCACCTCACAAAGGGACAGGGCTGGGGACGCGGGATTGGGAGCAGGCATACTCACGGCGGCAGCTTCCCCAAACCATCATTTCAGTCAGCAAGATACACGCTCCTAATTTGTTAAGGCACTCATCTAAATCGCCTCCCACCGAGTGGTTTCAAGATGTGACGGGACGGAATAAACAAAGCTGGGCAAGGGCGCAAAATAATAACAGAAACACCATTAGAGGGGAAAATGGAACACATCGGTGGAATAAGCCAATAAAAAGATGGTACAGAATGCTAGTTAGCATCACCACACTGACTTCATATACATCATTGCAGATTAGGTGTGTTCCACTGCATTGCTCCTCTATGTCCTATACATCAAATATTGGTCTATTTGGGTGTCCTAAACTGAATGTTTATCATTTATTTCATTATATTATTGGGAGAAAACACTGCATTAATGTGAAATGGACTGTAGTGAGAAACAAAACTTAAACATCCCATTGAGTTTATTTCTTGTGTAATGACATCCCATCCAGGGTGTGCCCCTACCTGGTGGCGTGTGTCACAGAACCCCCAACCCCACACTGACCAGGATATGAAGTGGGAAGATGGATGGATGGATGGATGGATGGATGGATGAATGACTGCTTGCAGTATTGGTTAAGTGACCTTGAAATACTTTCTGAGAAGTGCCTCACCTAGAGTAGTTTGCATAATTTTCAGGAAGATTTGTTGCTGGACACACGCTAGGACAGCGGGTGTAGCATGAGTTAACGCGCAGTAATTTTATTTTGGGAGGAATGTTGTGATCTCCTTAACCCGGTAATGGATGCATTCATTTTAGCATGCAGCTGGTGCACTGTCTTGACCTAGCTTTCTGCAAGGGTCACCTTCTGTATAAAAAAAAGGAGAAGGTGTCACTGACGGTCTGAAGCCACTGACACTTATACGGCATTGCAACTTCAGAGGTCACTGCCTCTCGGAGGGAATTTGTGACTGGAGTCACAAATGCAATTTTGTTGATGCACCTCGACTAGAAACTATTCCATAATGTCAGTGTCGCATAAAGGTCCCGGATACACAGATTAACGCAGCACTTAAACTAAATTCCTTTCAGGAGGATGGTCTCCTTGTAATTCTGCTTTAAAAAATGTTTGCCATTCACCTTTGAAACACGCCTGAATATATTTCAACCTGTAACACTAATTCTGACTAAATGGTACGGCTGACATTTAAAACAACATAAATGTGATGATGTACGTATTGTTCTTGCTTGGTTTTTTGTTGTCGTTTGCTTAATCACTCCAACTTCTGGTACAAGCACAGAAAAATGTAGCTCATATCCTTGCCAGACACAACGTGGCTTATAGTAAATTACATTTATATCAGTAGTGGACATTTTTTTTTCAAAAGCGACATGGAAGCTAATGCATCACAAGCGTACAGCTTTCAAGCAGACATGGGCACCAGTCATTGATAAACATGAATCGAAAAGTGCGTAACATATAGATAAATGGGTAACACTTTCTATGAAGCTCATATTCATAAATCGTAATAACTGTTATCATTTACTGTAAAACATTCATAAAGTATTATTAAGATGACTACAAATATTTATGAAAAGCAGAACACATTATAGTTATGTATTACAATGCGTTATGATTATTATATATAGTGCATGATATATGAGAGCTTCATAAAGCATTCATAATGCATTATACACATGGCTATAATGTGTTATGCCTTTTGAAAAATAGTTATAGCAATAATGCTTTATGAATGCATTATTATTTGTTATGAATGCAATCATAAATTACTAAATCCATGGCCGTAAGTACAGTGTAACCGGGAACTGGTCTAAGAATGCAAAGATGATGGGCTTGAAAATCAGTAAATTAGCTAAATATGAACTCAGATAAAGCTGGGTTTATTTAAAAAATACGACATGAGGATCAGTAGTGGAGGTTTTCTTGTACGACACAGTTTAGCTGGAAATCTGTGCCCACTATGAGGAAGGCCATTTCTGCCGGATCAAAGCTATGGCCTGTCTACTTTAAATTCCAGCTTTCCACACTTTGCCGTTCAATATTTCAGTTTAGGGTGTTTGTAAGATCAAAAGTAGGAAATACAGGATGTAATAGTAGAGATCAATTTTTTTTCTCTAGTGTTGTAGGAGGGACTTTGGTTATTTCATAAGCTCTTTGACAAGCTCTTTACAGCATTTTAGACTCTGAAATTCTTTAGGTCTTGCCTGATAGACCCATTTGAGATTATATCTGAAATATTAACTAATTGCCGATTGGTGATACGAGTTAATTGCTCTTTTCTCACTTTACAACTTAAAAAATAACAGCTTCTGTAAGATCATATGACAATTGTATATATACGTTGTACACTATTCTATGACTGCGTCATTGTTTTTGTTTAATTGTGAAATATTTAAAACTTAATTGCTTCCTTCCAATTAACTGATTTAGAAAACTGATGACTATTAGCCTTGGAAAAAAATATATACAGTTTAAAATCCAGTGTGGGGTATTTTTTTTCTAGGAAGTCTACTTGAAAATAAATATGAAAAAAGCCACTAAAACTGAAAGATGGAAAAACTGTTCAGTAAATGGGATGTCATTAGGGCACAAGTCATCATTTGCTTATTGTACTCAAGAGCCTAATATATATTTTAATATATTCGCTTCCTGCTTTTAAAAAATGCTTTAAATTGAATAGTAACAACATCTGAGATGTCCATGAATTTTTGTAATTTGTGATTATTATTCTTAAAGAGAGAATCAAAGGGGAACAAATAATGTAAAATTTGACTTAAGGGGAATTACGTTTTAAATGCAAATAGCAATAATACTGAAATAATATTAATTGTTTTATTTATGAATATTTTGTGAAATTATATAGAAGTGAATATTTCAATATGCTGCCTTTTAGAGGAGTGTGGATTGGATCATGCATATCTGTTCTTTTCAAAATGGTTGTCTTCTCTGAAGAGTAGAAGACCATTCCACTTGATTCCTTTGCCCGAAGGACAAACTGCCCTGAGGGATTATGTCCATCCATCCATATTAAGTCACCACTTAGCCAATCAGGGTTCCAGTGACCCAGAGCCAATCCCCAGAAATCCCAGAGTGTGACAGAAGAGCAGTTTAGAGTTCATATCAACCACAATCTTTTAGCAGGAAACCAGATGTTCTGATGGAAAAAGAAAAAACCAGGAGCTCAGAGGGGCCAGATTCAAACCTGCAACCCCAGGGGTGTAAGAAACCAGATAACCTGCTCAGCTTTTGGCCAGTCCTTTCTAGGTGGTCCGGAAATTGTACATTTCCATTAACAACAAGTGCAGAAGCCACATGTAGTCAGTATGGTACCAGAACACCCAGGGCTGACCCTGCCTTAGTTTGGTCAGGTTACCTCAGAGTCTGCTGCCGCTCGTCCTTACAACAACTGGTGTAAAGGAATAAAAGCCACTATAGCAAGAAAAATATCCTTTTCACTTCCCGTTTGCCAACTGTTCTTCAAACTTAAAAATATGCCCCCTGAAGGGGAGCGGGGTGTATGCGCTAACTGTATTACAGCACAGACGAGCGGCACTCCTGAGTAGAAGCCTCCCTCCCTCCGTTATTCCCCTGTTATTACCCAAATACACAAGACAAAGTAAAATCCAGTTATATTTTTCACTATCATAGGGTGACATGTGACTTGGGTGAAAACTCGCAGATAAAACACTTTGGTAAATTCCGTGCCACGGTATGCTTGTATGTGACGATAAACCCCATTTGACTTGATGCTATTGTGTATTTAAACATCCAAAACATCTTCCTCTTGTGCTGAACAGAACTTAGTTTTTTTAAGGCACACAAGACCTTAACAAATGGAAATTTCAGTTTTCCAAGGCTGGTTTATTCTGGTGTGTCTCGATGTGTGATGAGTGGGGGAGGGTAATGAGCTTTGGAGGAGCAGGTGTGTGAACACACAGGGCAGGACCCTGCCTCTGCTCAGTCTCCTGGAACAAGGTGAAACCAGCCCCAGCCATAATTGTGATGAATGTCTCCAAGACCCGAGGACACAGATGACACAGGAGACCGCTATCATGGCGTACGCATACAATAATTTTATCAGTTGTAACAATTGTACTCTAACACTTTACGACACAGTGAGCGATAGCGCAGTGTAGGTGGAAGGATTAATTTGTTCTGCTAACAAGATCTCTGAGGTCAAACTGATCTGGGTTAGATTAAGAACTTGATATACTGTATATATGTGTTCTATGTTAAGAAAAATTCTTGGGCCTGATATTTAATTGCTTATATTCACCTCTCCCCCTAACTTTCCTCCATTTTTAGTGGCCAATTGTTCACTCGGGTCTTCATCCCCAAGCTACACAACCACATGCACTTGTGAAGGGACGAGACTGACACAAGCCTCTCGTACTGTCCGCGGGGGGGCAAGCCGGCCATGACATCATGCCACGTGGGCTGCAGGCTTCACCGTGGCTGGCGACCAACGCGAATGAAATCTCCATCGTCTGGATTGTGTTGGGAATCCCTGCAGGTGTCCTGTCACACAGCCGCAGTAGCTGTCTAACCTACCTGATGAAGCCCAAGCCGGCCTGAATTCTTAATGTCCTCTTTCTGAGAACAGCTAATGTGGCATGGTGTTGACAGGACCGCTACCTCCTGTCTTACGTTTCTCGCTAAGGCAGTGAGAAGGCACCTAGATTATAAATTGTTTTGAAGGACATCGAAAAAAAACCCAGAACGCGTTGAAGATTTTATTCCCGATATTGTACTTCTAATTCACCACATAATCTAATGCAGCACTTTCCGGGTGCTAGCATTCGCCCGTCTCACTGCCCATCCATAATTAAATGCGATTCGTTAACCCCCGTTCCTCTTCTGATTGCCTAACACATTTACCATGAGAATTGGCTTGAAAGGATTTGTTGCTGTGGAATGCTGGATGCAGCATGACACCTTAACCTCAAATCAAACATGAATAAATTTAACTGTTGCTGGGCTGAGTTTAAAAACTGATCCTTTGTTGGCCGATATCCTAACTCTTCAATGGTACAGGGTACAGGTGGTCTCCAGGTTACAAACGAGGTCCATTCCCTAAGTCTTTAAGTTTGTAGGTAAGTTGGAAAAATAAGAATACAGTAAACAACAACAACAACAATAATAATAATAATAATAATAATAATGAATAATAATAACTGTAAAAATAAAAGTATAAAAGTAGTGTATCCATTTGTAATTACGAAGCATTGTATTTAATAAATTTTTTAAAAGGCTTTATGGCAGTCCTTTAGTAAAAACGAGATAACCCATAAGTTGGACGTTCTTAACCTGGGGATTAATTGTAGTTCCCGTGGACCTCAAAATCCATCGGTATTTTAGAATAATGGTCTCCTCAGCTGTCTGCTTTCATCATGAAGTTCAAAAACAGTCGACATTACTTTTAATAGTTGTATAATTTTTAAATATCATTTCATTGATTTAATTTTAGTTTTGAGTAGTGTGATCCTGTCTAGAGACATTTGGTTAATTCTAGAAAAGCGTTCGGGCAAAGTATTATCATTTCTTAGCTTCTTAAAGAACATTACATAAAATCACAATAGTTGTGATTATGCGTGTGATGATGTGTGGGTGAAGCTTACACACAGTATATATTCCTGATCAAGGGGGTTCTTCAATCATTTTCGAATCCGTCAAGGTTGGGTGACATGTTTTTCTGCCTCAGTTTTATTACCTTAAATGAGAGAAGTGAGATGCCACGTTGGCAGGGGAGCTTGACGTCTGGCAAGCTGCAGGCCCTGGGATTAACTGCAACCCTGGACGTGATTCCGAGCCAGACCTGCAGCTGGAGAAGGGAGTGCAGTAACGGCAGTCTTTACAGAAGCTAATCCGCTCCCCCAAGTATTTCCCCTCCTTCAGGATAATTGTGTTCTCTCAAATGGCTGTTGAGCAAACTGACGGAAATGCTCGGTCGGCTGCCCACAGGACTCTCCCCCCACCCCCCCAAGCCCCTGCCCCATGTCAGCACTGAAGACCTGCTTAACACGACCCTCCAGTCGCGGACATTTTTGTTGAGCAAGACTTCAGCTGTCAGTGCAATTTTTTATATATTTATTTTCTATATTTTTTTACAGTATATACTATCATACCTGTTTAACGAAAATGTCAGTGCCTCAATATAAGAAAATATCACTGTTACATACCTAGGCATATTCTTTGAGATAATTTTTTTTTTACCAGGATTATACATATACTATAAATAAAAAGATATCATACATCAGTGCTTCTTTCAACCACTTGTCCAGCACAGGGTCAGCTGGGGGCAAAAGTGGCATCATGTCCAGGGTGCGGGGCCAGTCAGAGCAGCCCCCCCCGAGCTCAAAACCACTACCAGCACAGCCAAAATAAATGTGAACAATAGGAATAAAGATTATTAATTGAATTAATAATACATTAAATGACATAATTTGCATAATTATATGATTAAAAATAATACAAATGATTATTATAAATGTAATAATACTTAGCATAGTTCATAGGTTTGTTATGGCGTTATTTCTTTGATCATGTTTGATCATGCATTCATTTTTACATGAGAAGATGAGTATCGTACTGAATATACAGACTATAAAATCTTTGTTTTTTTGCCACTGCAACATGATTGTATATGCAATTTATCGTCAAGGCTTGTGATTAATCATGAGAAAAAAAAATTATAATCTTTGACAGCCCTGTTGATGTGTTTTTTTTTGTCACACTGTGCTAACCAAGCAGCATTATTGACACCTTTCCCTGCAATAGCTCAGTGCTCATTGTCTGAGACAGACTGAAACTGGCCAGCTAAGTCAGCGCCCCCTACGTGGCAAAGCCACCACAGAGGCCGTGACTGCTTCTTGGGGCATCAGCCAGCCAATTTCAGTTTGTCTCGGACAATACGTGCCCCTCAGAATCCGGTGTCCTACGTTTGAAAAGCCCTGCCAAGGCGTGGCCCAGACTGATACCCTGTTTTCTGTACACACACACACAGCCCTAACCTTAACCATAAGTAACCAAACAAAATATGAGACTTTTGGCATTTTTAGTTTTTTTATTGCAGATACAGATTTTTATAGAATTGAAGTTATCCTTATGGGGGACCAAAAAAACATCCCCATAAGGTAGAAAATGATTTTTATTACACTTTGGGGGCATTGGGTCCCCACAATGTAATATAAATAAGTCCACACACACACACAGACACAGACTCGCCTACCTATCTAAATTGGGACCTAATCCCAATCATGACACCCAACCCCTACCCAGCCATAACCTTAACCATAAGTAACCAACCCAAATACAAGACTTTTGGCATTTTTACTTTTTTGGTTGCATACACAGATTTTTATAAAACTGAGGTTAAACCAAATGGGGACCTGAAAAAATATCCCCAAAAGTAAGGAAGTTTGAGGTTTCATTGTCTGGGGACATTTTGGTCCCCAAATATGATCTATGCGAACTCACACATGCACACACACACCAGCTATATAAAAATCTATAAAAAGAAAACTAAATAGACTGGAATATCTTTCCACCTAGGTACCAAAAACCCCCCAACCCCCCATCTTTTGTTCCTGCTGATTCAATATTCAGCTTTTTCCCTGAAATTTCAAAGGCATGTGGCGGCACTTGATAATTTCCACTTCCGAATTTCAATGTCATACCTGGGAGGAACTGAAGAGCCCGCTCAACTCCCTGAGAATCCCAGCAATTTCCATCTCATTGGCCCCGGCTTGTGGGTCCATCCTGCGGCCCCACTGCAGCGCACCATCAAGTAACGGAACCGTGGGATCGGTACAGAAGAACGCGTGTGCACACACAAAGACTCATACACATTGCAAGCATGGACGTGTGTGAATGTGCACACTCGCGGGTGTCTGAGTTTTCATAATGTAGGAAATAACAGCTCAAAAGGAGGTGGGTTTCCACCGATGTTTAGGGGAATTAATTATTGATTAATTATGAATTAATTAATCGGTAATTAATTATGAAATATTACGCTTGAGTAGTTGTTCCCGTATCAAAATCTATTAAAGAAGTCCCAATTAGTCGATTGCTGGACGATTTAGGTCCAGAATGCGAATGGAATTCACTCATACAATATCGCTAGTTAGCCTGAGGTAGACTGTTTGTCCAGCAAACAGTTTCACTCTGTAACTTAGCGACTCTGCTCTCGGCCGAAGAGAGAGTCTCGCGATACTTAGCAGACGAGATTAGGACTTAAAAGCTCAGTAGCGGTTTCGCACCAGGAAAGTGACCTATTGTGAGCACTTGTTTATTGCTAATACTATAACTCAAACAGGACAGACATTACACATAACATGATACAAACACAAACTGAAATTAAGCAAAACGGATGGGAAACAGAAACCGTGATCAGATATAACTGTAAATACTGGTCTGCAAAGGCATGCCTAGGATTTAAACAGGCAACCCAAACTACAAAACAGATTAATCGGAACCAGTTAAATGGGGAAGAATTGAAGGTGAGTTTACATGGTTGCAGCGGTTATGAGGGATGAAGCTTTGTCTTGAGGCTTTGGAGTTTCGATGGCAGATTTCTCTTCTTCACACCTAGCTTCTTCCGTAGTTTCTTTCTTGACGGGGCTTTCGGAGTACGAGTTTTTTTTATGGCCCAAGGTCCATGAATATGGATGACCCAGAGTTCAACACTTGGGCCAATGGTCTGGCACCTTAGTCCGAGGGGCCGGTTGCAGGATGTGCGAGTGGCCCCCATGGATTTATGGTCTGTCTCAGACCAACTTTACAGTGGATTCCAATTAAATAAATTTAACTTCGGATACTGTCACGCCGGCGGCAGGATTTACGACCCATGGTAGCAGGCTGTGGGTTAGAGCCCTTTTCGGGGGCGTTTATTGGGGAAAACAGGGCACAACAGGAGCAAGTGTGACGGCTAGCTTTCTAAGCATAGAGTCCTAGACAAAAAGCGACAGGGGCGACAGGACAGGGGCGACAGGACAGGGGCGGACCAAATACACAGGATCATTAACAACAGACGAGAAACAGCTGGGAACGGGTGGATTCCCACGAGGGCAAGGAGGGGGCGTGGCACACAGGAGGAGCAGTCGGGCAGGGCATGACAGATACATCCAACTGTGCAACAATCCGTCACCACATTCACATTCAGACGGATTTTACTATCAGTTTGATACCAAACATGGCATCCCAGTTTAGGTTCAAACCTTGTATAATTTATATTAATTAATTTATGCTTTAATTTATCTTGTGCACATTGGTTATTGCCATAAAGGCACAGAACGCATAATTATGTTGCACATCTCAAAGTTATGACACTTTTAGGTGTATTTTACCAAAGTTATATTCCATTTCAAATAGTATGTCTTAGGTGGGGGTTGGTTTAACAGTTGTTATTACTCCAGTAAAGAACAGTGTTGATTGAACATTGACAAATTATAAAATGTGGTAAACTTGACTGTTACAGGGGTTTAATACACCAGTTAAACATACATTGCTTGGTTCCTTCAGAGACAAAGGACTGAGGAAAAAGGCGCCAATGGCTGATTTATGGGGCCTGATAAGAAGCCCATCTCTGTTCCTCTCTGTGCAGGCTGAGAGAGGAAAAGGTGGGAGGTTTTCAGGGCACACAAAGGTAATACATGTAACCCTCTAAAAATGCTTCTAAACACTTGGTTACACCACTTACACTCATTCCCAATTTCTCTGAGAGAGATGAGCATGTGGCTAGATAACCATAGTGTATGCCTATTTATATACACTCACCTAAAGGATTATTAGGAACACCATACTAATACGGTGTTTGACCCCCTTTCGCCTTCAGAACTGC
>JAODKM010000048.1:3678565-3695239 GCA_026780845.1 Petrocephalus sullivani | reverse complement strand
TTGGTTGATTAGATAATTGCATTAATGAGAAATTGAACAGGTGTTCCTAATAATCCTTTAGGTGAGTGTATATACATAATTGTCCAAGTGGGGTATATAATGGGACATTTATAAGAGTGATAGATGACCATTATGATTGTCTAAAGACACGTACCTGTACATATGAAACGTTTAAATACTGATGCTGAATAATAATGAAAACAAACATGCATGCAAATACACGTATATGGCATATAGTGGGATACTTTGGAAAGGCTCTTTGTCCTATGCCAAAGATTGTGGGTGACTGTGAGGGGGGGGGTTCGTTTGAGAAGCTGTAGAACTCTAAATTATTAGCACCTTCTTCCCTGGTCCTCTGCATCCGAGAGTCATAAAACTTGGAATGCTGGTCTCTTCTGTGCTCTGGGGAGTCTCGGGTGTGTGGGTGCAGATTCAAACCCCTGGTTCTCCTTTGTGATATGGCCAACTCATACCTTCAGAGGCCATGAAACTTGGAATGTTGGGTCTGCATGGGTGTGTGATCCTAAAATAATCAGTGTGCATCATATAAAAACAAAGACAAAGCATTTATTAAGCTGTAACTCAAATATGAATTAGACAGTTTGTGTTGCAATGACAACAGCAAAAAAGCTTTAATGTTAATTTTTCATTGATATGCTCCCATATAATAATAACCAGGTAACCTTGGACTCAAAGCGCAAAGAGGTTTTTTTTCACTCTAATTGTGAGTTTTTTTGCTCTTTTATTCTGTCATCTTTTCTTTCTTTCGTTGTCTATTTAGTTTATTTATATCTTGTTTATTTATTTATATCTTTAGTTTGTCTATCATTTTCCCCTTTTTTGTATTCCTCTGTCTTAATGATGATGTAATGCATTACAGCACACCCATGTAAAGTGCCTTAGGATGACTGTGCTGTGAAAGGCACTATATAAAAATAAAGTTGTTTTTTGTTACTGTGTGCTACCGAGAAACATTGATATCTTACACCCTTCCTCAGCTGTCTCCAGGTTTCACAGGCATGCACTTAAGCAGTGCAACCTGAACAGATATTTAAAATGAATAACTTTAAAATATATATTTTTGTCATTCTGCATTTTAAATAGCACATTTGTCACAGATTAATATGAATTAGTATTGTTCCAAGTAATTTTCCATGGTAGGTAAGACCTACAGTAGATCTCATTGCTTCAAAGAAAACTTTTTTATTGTTTCATGTATAAAGAAGAAATGCCAGACATTTCTCTTTTGGAGTACATAATCATATTCTTCATGCCTACCGTATGGGGCCCTCACTTTCTAAGTGTTCAATAGCACCAAGCAACTTTTTAAATGTAGCTTACAGCCAGGGAGTCAAGGTATACAATGTATCTGATGTAATCTGCACATTGAATACTGAAATAAAATCTTGTCCCATTCAGTCTGTCATATCCCCAAGTCCCCTGTTTGGCCAGCAGGTGTCACTAGTCATCCTGTTATATCCCTTGTGTTCCCCATAGTTCTCCCTGTTCCCTGGACTGTCATGGGGCTGAGTAATCATATATCCCAGACTGTCATTTTGGGTATTTGTGCCCTAAAACTCTGTTTTTGCCAATCATATGTTAATTGTGTCCCTTGTATTTATGTACCCCAGTTTGATTTTTGCCCATAGTGTCACTGATTATCTTGTATGTGCCTGGTTCATATCTCAGACCGGTGTTCCTTGTACCTCCCAGTTTCTGAGTCCCTAGTGCTCATGTGTGTGTTAATGACTCTCACCTGTCCCTTGTTTAGCAGTGTAAATATGTGCCTGTCCATTGCTTGTTATTTTGTCGCCGTTTTGGTTAGTGCATAATTACATATGTGCTAAAGTAGTTTATATATTATTATTCTAAAATGTAGAGAATAGTACAAATGAACCTTTCTATGGTTAGGTATTACGGCAGGCAATGGGAAGGGGGAAACGCAGGAAAACTACCATGGCTAAAGCTAACCACAAGTCACAGTAATATGCACAACGGCTGATTTGGGAAATGAAGAAAGGCAAGCATTTAAGTACACAGCTAACAAACCTTGACAGGGGACAGGGGAGAACCGTAACAAATCAACTAATCATTAAGGGTGTGGGGCAGCAAGGAACAGGTCGGGTGGATTACAATTAAACAGCACTGAGGACTAGGGAACATTAACAAACACTAAGGGTTAACTAAAACAAGGAACTCTGAGCAAGTAGGAGGGAAGGTGTAAAAAACAAGGAACCAACTGATATACACAAACACGTGATAAAATAAGGAAACACAAAATAAATGTTAAATAAAATGGAAACCTGGTTGATGGCCACCGTTAAGGTAGTTAAGCCATACAGTGGCCAGGGGAAAAGGGGAAGACTAATGGGGAGGAGACACATGGGATGGGGCCAGACAGGCACCGACCCTGACAGGTAGGTGTCATGCCCTCCTCGTTACCCTCGTGGGAATCCTCATGTTACCAGCTGTTTCCTGTTTGATGTTAGTGCTCAGGTTTATTTAGTCTGTCCGAGTCCAGTCTCCCCTATCGGTTGTTGTAGATGCTTTGTGTGCCCTCAGTCATGTTTGCTCCTGTTTGTACCCCCATTCTGGGAAATAAACGCCCCTTGGAAGGGCTTAAACCCCGTACAGCTGCATTCATGGGTCGTTCCTCCCGCAAACGTGACAGAACAACCGACCCTACAAAGCGACCCAGCCGCTGTAATCCGGCACCACTTGCATCATCGCCCCTCTGGCCCAGATTCGAGGAGCTGCTCCGGGGCCTTACCCTGCGGGAAGAACACCCACTGGTCCCGGAGATCGATCGGCTGGGGGAAGAGATTCTGGCGATCGCCCCGGGAGCCCCAGCGGAGGCGACAAGGCAGCTTGAGTGCCGCCTCTCCGAGTTGGAGAAGAAAGTCCGGGAAGCCGAGGATGCCAGGCACCCCTTGGAAGGGCTGTACAGCTACATTCATGGGTCGTTCCTCCCGCAAACTGGACAGTAGGTGTGTCCAAAATTTTGCCTGATACACACACACACGCACACACACAAATGCATTTATTATGTTGACTTGTATTGATTTCCCGGGCATTAATGTAGTCCAGTTGCCCATTGGCCTAATGTATGTCCTGGCTCAAGAAGAATCTGCATACAAAATTCTGCTGCATTTCTGCTCCTCAAGCAACATTGGAAAGTTTGTATAAAGTCCATAGACTAGAGGAAGTTTATATAACCCTGCTGAAAAACTTGCAGCATAGTTTTTCCACCAACCTCCAACATATTTTTATTGTTTGGCTGCAGGAATTATCAACAAAATGTAACCTTGCTCTTAAAACCTGTCCGCTTAGTATTTAATTCAGGTTTTGCATACAATATTTATTTATGGCCGGTTCCTCACCGACAATCTATGATTTCTCAACCTTGGCTAACAGTGTTGAGTATCTGCAAAAGCTCACAATGATAACCTCAATGGCAATACTCCCAAATCATCGGGAGCCTTTTTAACCTTTTTGGGACATGTTTATGGTGTCCCATTTAATTTATTTTTCTCAATAATATGCACCAAACATATTTAAATTTTACTGATCCAAAACAAACGTAACCTACCCACCCTCCATTACAGCCTGCATTCAGCGAAGTCGCTCCCTTTTCCTCCTTATTTAAATTGCAAAATGATCTGATATTCTGATGTTTATGACAGAGCATAAACATTAACCCTAAAAATGATTTGCCACCAAAGGCTTATCTGCTTAAATTTCATAGATAGACCAGATGACATTTTGTTTACAACCCTTTGACAGGAGAACTAAATTTTTTATAAATACACCATTAGATTTAGTTTGGTCTTGGTGTTTCATAGCTAGATGACTATAGTTCATATGTTAGCTGAATTGTTTAAATAGAAAAAGAACTGAGAAAAAAAATTTATAGCTATTGCAATAAGTAAATCTGTTATCTTGTTTACTTAATTAAAACATTGAAAAAACAACAAACACAGGGCTGAATTTTATTACCTACTGCATGCTTGCAAAAATATGGTTTTCAACATAGCACTGCTTCTTGCTCCATTTGCTGTGGAGCTTTGCTTGTCTTTGAGTTAATACCATAACAGTGTAATATTGCAATGTCAAGTTTCGTCAAGGAGATTTGCTGTGAATATTGGTAGCTAGAGTGCCAGCTGATACTCAGATACGAAACGCAATGATTGAATCCTATTACAAACATACAAAATGCACATTGTTGGTTACATGCAGATCATACTTCTTATTAGATGCCAGTGAGTGACAGATTATATTATATGGAAAGGTGACATTTGGGAAATAAGTCAAAATGCCCACAGGGTAGGTTTCATAAAAGGTACAGACAGCTAATAAATTGACCTCCTTTTGCCTTTCTGTATCAGAAACTTTAGGCCTTTATTCTGGTGGCTTGTTCGCTGTGTAGTCTGTTGCTGTTACTCGTTTGCCCATTGAGGCATGGAGTTGTGATGATTCACACTCAGCTTCTGACAAAAATAAGTCTTCAAAACCGAATTGAGGTCTACCCCAATGTGATTCAGGTGTTCCAAAGCCAGTTAGGCTCTGGATGGCGTCTCCCTGACAGCAATAGTGCTCCCGCCTCCGTCAGATGATAAGAGCAGTGATTCTCAATGACACGGAATGGTTTCCATGGATGCCATTCACTTTATGGTAACTGTTGGTTCAACTGCTTGCCTATAAAACCATCATTCCTGTATTTTTCTCCCAATAGTGACCTTTCCCTGACTCACACATAAATTGAGCCTTTTTACAGTCTGCAATTTCTGCTTCTTAGCGTTCGATGATGAACTGACAGGGTAATGATCAACTTATTTATGTATATCTTTGCTTCTCCTCGCTGGATCTGGCCCTGTACTGCAGTGGAGCAATCGGTCTCCGAACTGAATAGGTACCCGCTTTTTTGTGAGTCTTCAGATTAACTGAGCATGTGATTTGTGAGAAATTACACCTCGGCAAGTGTGAGGTAGTAGGAGAATGCAACATTTCACAGCTAGTTTCTCTAAAAATAAAGGAAGTGATGCAACATAGTCTAAGTCACATACTTTGGTTCCTGCTTCTACTGAAATAAAGCTTGGTACCAGCCTTTTAAAAAATAAAAACAACACTGCAAAGTGTGAAGCAAATATAAAACAGCCTTTAGGGCAAATGACGGCATTGTTGCTGTCACTTATTAGGCTGTATAACAAACAAGCAAACATACAAACAAACTCCAAGGCCCTGTTTTTGTAGTTGATTATAAAAACTGTTAAAGTAACAGTCTTTAAATACTGGGAATCTCACTATAAATGGATCATATAGGTAGGTTCATCCAGTTTTAATTTCAGCTTGACAAAACACTTAAAATGTTTCGCAAACAATCAATAGATTACTGAACTTTGTATTTATAAATTGTGTGTATATATAATTGCAGCAGCAGCTTTGAAAGGGCAGCTTTCAAGCACTGAGATTGAATAGTACGATATTGTGAGAATCCAGCCTGGAGGTAAGTGTGTGGGAGATTTTTTATTTTTTTTACCTTGAAGGCTATATCAGGAGGACGCTTAAAGTTCAGCACCACGGACAGCCACAGTCCTCGCTCTCCCCCTGTCTCCAGCTCCTACAGCAGCCTGTCTGCTTTGCACACTACCCTCCTATCTAGTGTGCAAGACCACTGTCTCCATGTTATTTATGGATAATCATCATTAATTCTGGCATAAAGTGAGGTTTATTAATCACATGTCCACTCTTGTTGACCTGTATGATGAAGACCGCAAAATATTGGTCGCACAACAATCATTTTATGAGATTTTAGGCTATAACTTTGCAAATGTGTTTAATGTACTTCTCTACCATATATAACATGTATGATCATCCCTGAAATTTTTTAATTCACACCCCTCTGGGTAAATCAGCTTTTCATTAAAAGCACAAATCTATCAATCAATAAATCAATCAATCAATCATTGGTTCTGAAGAAGAAGAAATCTCATGCCTTTGCTTTCATATAAAGGAGCTGATCAGATGTGAAGGCTAAGAGTCATAACTGACTCAATACCAGAGACGTAATGATGTGACAATAGATGCAATAATCTGCATGGGTTCCATGGGAACATTTGTGTGTGTGTCAGCCCACCAAGCTGCCTTTGTGCACCCCTAGGTCCAAATTTTAGTAGGTAGAATATAAAAAAGGAAATACGCAGAGGTCATTTATTATCATGGTTTATTTAACATACGCTGAAACCATTTAACAGGGCCAATTACAATGTTACGCTGTCCAGTCACCTGATTAATAAAGCTGTCTTTATATTTTTATCCTGTATTATATTGTATCCTAAGCTTTATAGTTAGCCTCAAGTTGCTATGGTAAATGTATGTCACATGATAGACTTCGGTACTATATGAATAAAAAAAAGGCTAGCTGTTTAAAATGACATTTTAAAATGACCATAAAAGGCATTTAACACTAATTACTGTACATTTATATATCTGCCTTAGGCTTGTTGATCATATCTGGCAATACTGTTTCAGTCATCGCAGACGGCAAAAGCTGCACGCGTGGCCAAGCGGTTACAGAGCAGCTGGTTAACCGGCAAACGTCTTTTACCGCAAGCGTTTTTATCTGAACCATCATCAATAGCTGAGTGTCACGAGATGCCTTTAATGGCTCCTGCAGGCAAACACTTTTTGTGGTTTCTTGTTTCTCAGCCAGTGCGGTCATCAAATGGAAGCAGTCATCAAGTGGAACTTTTGCAAGAGGTGGAATTCATGCAAATTCTTAGACAAAAATCTGCAAAATATCAGTAACAATGTTAGCTAATATTCAATACAGAATGATTTATCTTGCAATGAAAGTCAGAGAAAATAACTGCATCTATCTATCTATCTATCTATCTATCTATCTGCCTTACCCAATAATTAAATTAGCCGAGAAAGATGCTCGATATACATTTAGTCAAAAATGCGGAAGATGGAAGCTAAATCCATCTGTCCATAATCTTATGTCATTATGAACCATGATTAATGCTGAATACACAAACATATGTATTTGGTAGATATGTTCCTATTTAACATATATTGAATTTTCAACCACAGTGGAAGTATTTGAAGCACGGAATGTTCATCATTTAATTCTTGCTTATTTCCGCAGCACAAATCCAACAGTGCATGGAAACCACGTCCATTGAGGTGTGTCAAATGAAGATGGAGCTGAATCGCATAGAAGGGCTACTCCTGATTGCAGACGGTAAGCTCAGTGTCCCATCTCATTGTCCAGTTACATCACATTACCATGACTTTACTTTCTTCCGGTCTGGTAAACCCAGGCTCAAGCACAACTTGCTCCACACACACACACCTACACACACAGTCCACGCATTCATATCTTTGTGGGGACTCCCCATTCATTTCTGTGAGCATCACAACTACGACAACCTTAACCCCTATCCATCCCTAACCTTAACCACGTGTAAAAAGGCAAAATACATGACATTTTTACTTTTTTGACTGCAGTCGCAGATGGTTATGAAACTGCGTTTCCCCTTGTAAGGACTGAAAAAAACGGTCCCCACACTGTCAAAATAACGTTATAACGTTTTTTTTTTATTTTATTTTATTTTTTTTTTATCACACACACACTTCAATAGTCACCATAAGCACAGCACATTGCCTTCTGCTGAAATGCAAAGAATTCCCCTGCTGACCATAAGTCCATCCCCATGGGCCTCACAGCACACAAAGACAAGGTGGTTTCCTGCAAAGTGTGGGAAAATAAATTAGCCACAACAGTGATTCTAATCCCATGCAGAGTAGAACTGTCTTTGATTTTCAGTGAGCTTTTTTCTCATAAACTGAGAGCAATTACACTGATATGATTATTCGGTAGTTGGTACCTATGCTGTTTTTTTGTGTTTCTTATTAAATCATGCACGAGAAAATAGCTTCTCCTGTTTATTTAAGGTTTTATTTTAACAGGTCTTAGCAAAGACGTAAATGCCTAATAATTACAGATTTTTATCCATGCTCTGCTTCTGTCAAAGCATAGATCCCAGAGATGACATGCGCTAGGGAATTTGGGCTAAAGTAAAAAATCTTATATTATCAGAGCCATTTTAAAGTGTCTTCGAGTCTGTGCCGCAAAACATTTTCAAGTGTCATATTTGATAGTCACAGGTGTGCCGTTATTTTAGTTTAGCTGTAAAAAAAAAATAAAATCCCTTTCAGAGGTTTTCCAGTTTGGTGAAATGCCCTAATTAATGATCTTAAAATGTATATATGGAAGGCTTTGAAAGAGAATTTCGTAGATGATGAGAGGGATAGTGGGCGCTGGCAGGCATATCCCGCTTAGAAAAGGAAAAAAAAATACCCCTCTCCCCCCGCAGTACTTGTCAGGCAGCATTAAGTGTTAGCAAACTGGGTCAGCCCAGTTTCTGTGTCCCAGTCTTGCCTTATACTCTTTGAATGGGAGGAAAACTGTTGGCTCGAGCAAATATTACATCGTTTTACTTCACTCCATCTCACCATCACTTAACGTGCCTGAGAGCAAAGTTAAAAATGCCAAAGTGTGCCGGCTCGGGCCTAACACCGCGCTACATAACAGCAGTTACTCACTGTTAGCCAATTTCTTCAAATAAAGGACACTAAGGACCACATGCCCGCGAGTTATAATGGCACTATAACCCATACCCGAGCTTCATAACCATATTTTTTGCTCATCAAAGTGGAGTTCAGAGATTGTGTTTATTGTTGCAATATTTTTTGTGTTGGTTTAAACCTAATTATCAAGCAGGAATCTGATAAGCATATTACATATAATTGTAGGCTGGGTGACTGTAATACAGTTATCACAGAACAAACGAAATATTTACAGAGGCCCAGGAGTACGGGAAATGTGTTTGAGCTTTGTCACTGATTTGTCAAAAAAAAAAAAGCATTATGTCGACGGAAAATGAAAAAGTCAATGAAAAATAAACCCGGTGCCTCATAACTCCAGCAAATAAACACATTGTTTTTCAGTCGTTTGATTTACCACCCCATACATGGTGTGAATATGACCTTTTCTTTCCAAAAAAAAGTGGAGAGAATTTCCGTTATGATCTTCAAGGAGGTGATGTTGTTACTGGAGAGGCAAGGTCATTCTTGAAACAAAAGCAATCTGTCTCTCCTGAAACAACCCTATTGTCATTGTGCAGTTGAAATTACACTTTGTTTTGAGAAGATAAATGCATATACAAATCCATAAAACTAACAGCTAAATTCACAGATAATTGCTTCATGGTGGCTCTCTCAAAATGTATGGCGTGAGCACAGGTCCTTTTTTACAGGATTCACAGATCAGCTCCTATAAATATCCCCTGCTGTACTATGACATGAATACATCACATTATGCATGGCTGACGTCTTCTGTATTCTCAGTACACTTTCTCATGCTGCCTGGCTGGGCACAGAGTACAAAGTACTGCATGCTCTGAGTTTTAGATCATAATGCAAAAGTTTGCACAGTTACTAAAGCCTAATTAAAATGTCAGTTAGCACTATAACATTCAGATGTATTTTTGCACCATGGTTGTTTTGATTTTCACATTTTTTTGTTCTTCTTCATGTATATTACTTAATCTTTGGTTTCCTCTCACAACGGCTGTGCTGAGTCTGACAATTATTAATTACATTTTTTCTATTGATTCATTCAGTGTTGGTTGTTTACACAGCAACCCCCGACCAGTCTGTATTTATACAGTACCAGTCAGAAGTTTGAGCACATGTGACAATGGAAAGGCTTATTTGTACTACAAGCATACAGACATCAACACTATAAAATAACATATTAATTACTCACTGACCAAAAAAGTATTACCAAAAAAATTAAGTTTGTTGGGAGGGGTCTCTGTGGGTTGAAACTCGGCAGAGTGATCCCCGTATTGAGCTCTTGAGCAAGGCCCTTAACCCCAGTTCCTCCAGGGGCTGGCTGACCCTACTGTCTCATCTACACTAGTTTCATGAGGTGGCCTCCTGGGATGCTTTTCCAGCTGTCCTGAAGGATGTCCCACATATATGCTGAGCTCTCATTGACTGCTTATCCTTCACTCTCTGGTCAAATTCCTCTAAAACCATCTCTATTGTGTCAGGTGTCCAGGTCGTGTGACGCAACACTATCACTCTCCATTGTAGGCGGCTTGGCGTGTCCAACTTTTGACTGGTACAGTATATACCATCTATCCCATGAACAGTCTCTTTTAACAGTTGCATAGAAGAAATAATGATTTGCACTGTTGATTCTGTGAGCTGAGTCAGCCCAAATAATCTCCATCTTTGCACATCCGCAGTACTTTTCTATCCCATAAACAACACCTCTGAATGGTCTCTATAGCTTGACTAAATATGTATGTCTTTCATGCTATCAGTAACATCAATCTCAATCTCAGCACAAGACATTTATATAAGTGCAGTGCAATTCCAGGAATATATACTCTGTCTGTCCCACAAAGAGACCCTCTTAATTGTTTTTATAGTGCCCAAGGGAGTTTTACTTAAACAAAAAATATTCTGAGGGCAGAATGAACAATAATTGATTCAAATTGATAACCAATCAGATAGTAGAGGAGGTGGGTAAAAGAAAATAGAGGAGGCGGGGCCACGATATCTGATTAGTTGGTCAGATATCTGACAAGATTTGATTGGTTGTCTCTCTGAAGCAATAATTTTTCATTCTGCCCTCAGAACAGTTTTGTGTAACTCCCATGAGGTTGCCTTGTCCACACTGTCAGTAACATCATCTCCATCTCTGCAAATGGGCATCTATAAATGTGTGGTACCCTAAATCCTATCACCTGTAAAAAAAATTAAGCATTTCAAAAATTTGCATATTTGTGTTTTAAACATATCACATTTCAAAATCTTGATTATGAGCATGACTGCTTTCCTTATCTGTATTATAATTTGCCCTATACAGTATGTTACCGACGAAGGCTGATGCAGATTTCTGTTGAATCAAGCATCAAATGTCATTTCTTCCTATTTCCAGATTGATCAAAGCTTTCCTTACATATACCATCATTCACAACTGAGTCATATTTGGTATATGTGGTATGTGTAACGTCGTCAGTAACTCACTGACACCAATTTGTGAATGCCTCTGGGCATTTATGCTTGTTCCTATATACTGGTTTTGGATTTTCTTAACTCTAATGCTTGCATCTGAATTTATACCTTGTTTTCTTGAAGTGTTGGAAAAATGCACGTTATGTCTCTGAGGAAGAAAGGCATCTACTAATTAATAAAATTAAATAAGATTTAATTAATATTAATATTATAGCATCTGTGTACATATATTTTTTTTGAGTAATATACTGAATCATAGGTAACAGATGGTATACCCAGCTTTAGAGATGCTGATTTTTTTAATATTTTTATTGCACATTATTCCCTTTGTGCCCTGACTCTGTGACTGCTAAGGATGTGACATCATAAAAAAAAAGGAGTCATGCTTATTGATTCCAAATCCCAGTCTATCTCAGCTTGACGCATACGAACTGTTGGCACCTGCTCTGCCCATTATGCACCACAAAGCCCTCGATGGAATTCCACAGGAAGTGCTGAGCAGCCACAGGAAGTGAGGCGTACATTATTTCAGACGATGGCTGAGGCTGTTTGCCTTAATGCTCGAAGCAGTTTTGGCAGGTCCATACTTTGGTGGAGAACGTGGCAGGGAAATGGTGCTGCCCGCTGCAAATAACCTGGCCATTTATATGTTCAGATATCAGGCTTTTGCAAGCCTATTTTATTGTTTATTTACATACAATGTTAACACAAACGTAAACTGAATTCCACTCTAACCTAGCATTAATGATATATTAAAAATATATTCAATATATATAACTAGCATCAACTCGAGTGTATATGCTTTTTTGTGTCTGGGATAGGCTCCAAGTCCTAGTGTTGAAAAGAGTGAGTAATGGAAGGATGGATCAATATCCAGTATGTTACATATATAGAAGTCTGTTTTTTTTCTTTGTCAGCACATATAAGCAATTTTGGTAACACTTTCTATGAATGCTATGTCTATAAGAATCTGCGAACATAACACTAATAATTTGTTCATAAAGCATTTTAAGCATGGCCGTAAATATAAAAAGTCCTAACACGTTATAACCATGTATTATGCATTATGAATACTTTATGTAGTTCGCATTTATAATGCAATATAGATACCATCATAATGCATTACAAAGCATCCTTAATTCTTATACCGACCATATAGTATAGATGACAAAGTCAAGTAAAGTGTTACCACTTTTTATTTATTAATTTTTTTAGGAAACCCAGTGGATGTGAAGATATGTGTTTCTTTGAATATTAGATATATTAATATTAAAACAATAGCATCAGAACCTCAGGTATATGCACACACACACACACACACACACACACACATATACAGTATGTATATATATGTAGACACAAAAACTTGTGGAGGGAAGGAATGACAGCGCCCTCAGTTATACACATTTTGATTAGCTCAGTCTTCCGCTTTTTGTCCTCTGCGGGTCATTACTGCTAAAAAAAGGCGCTGTGTTCCATATCAAAACAGCAACGATTTATTATCCCCTTCCTCTGCTGACGTCCCGCTCCATCAGCGAGGGGGATCGATTCCTGTCGCGCGCGTCCATGCCGCTGGACGTCTTTCCTCTGCCAGGGCCTCATTTCAGAGCCGCTTCTGCACGTGTGAATGGCTAAAACGACGGCACAAAAAGCCTAACGAAGCATTGGAGTTAAATAGGAACAATACTCATAGTCGATTAATAGCGGAAATGACCTCATAAACACGACCGTTGATTGTCTGGGGGTTATTATTTGTTTAAACTATAACCTGAAGAGTAAAGCTGATGAGCCACCTTGAGGTGGCTGTGTGTCAAAGTGGATGCTAAAAAAAAAAAGCAGAGTTTATATAAATATAATTATAATTTTAATTCTTCGTGCAAATTTACAGGCTCAACTTCAGCATTTCCATGGCAACCACCCTAAAGGCAAGCTCCAGGAAGCCGACAGAATGGCACAGAGACAGTGAATAATCACGTGCAGCTGGCTTTGCGCGTTTTTCTGCAGATGAAATGTGACTGATTAAAGTTTTTGATCCAAAATTTGATACTTGCATTCAATGAATCGCCGATAATGTATTGAAAATTAACTTATTCTGAAATCCTGAATGCAGCAATGACTAGCACTAGATTTGTACAAGGCAATGTACAGTATGTGAAACAAAATACTATAATTACATCTACTCAAACAAAAATGGTACAACTGTGGGTTGTATAGATGTCATAAAGGAAAATGTTGTTCCCTTGTAAACGTAATAGGTAATTGAGGTTTTATTGTGTTATGTAGTCAAATTAAGTATACTGTTCATAAATAATAAATCTATCGAGTATTTTTTTTTTTTTTTTTTAGAAAACTTACATTGAAGGTGAAACTGCAGTTGGAAATTAAGCCTACAACCCTGCGGGGGCTGTCTGGAGTTGGAGCTTGGAGCTTGGTTAGATAAAGCTCTGTGTCAATGATTATAAGGTTGCTGATTCAAGCCTAACCATGGTAGAATGCCTACATGCACTTAGGCCAGGCCCTTAACTGGCACTTTCTTGGGTGCTGCCAAGTGGCTGCCTAAGGTTGTATGGAGAGAATTTTCCTCCCTAGGGATTAATTAAGTCTTCTATATATAGTATATAGAAATCTTCTATTGTATACATAGTATATATGGCAATTATTACAGATTTTTATTTTGCTGGCTTTTTAAATTAAGGTAAAATATTTTCATCTGTATCTATCAAGTTCAACACAAATCCAGAGCAAACTCTCTGCAGTGTTTATATTCAAGTTTAAAAAATGCAACAGTGCCATCCCCGTATTGCATGTTTAGTTACAGTGATGCTAGAAACTACTGTTTCGGAACCTTTTATTATTTTTCCTGTTGACAGAAAGGTCAGACAAAAACATGCCTTGCATTTAATCAGTTGACAAAGAGCTTTCTTAGAATGATTAATTGCATGGTGCAGTCCCCATTATAATGATCAGGTACAGAAACAGTAAAGAAATCAGACCTTTTATCATTGCCATATTTATAAAATCATTGAATAATGAAGGCAAGGCTGGCCTCTCATTTTTAGCATGACTGCATATCTAAAAGTAGAATTATATGTTTGCCTTACTTAATGCAAAAAGGTGCACTCCGGTAATACACAGTACGCATCACCTAAGTAAGTGGGAGGTATTTTCAGGAAAATGACAATTTTTCAGTGTTTTCCTTGAAATAATGAAATCATTTACCTTTTTTTCCTCACTACATGTAAAATACAGTAATCTTAATAGAAAAACCTAGCATTACCGGGGAGTATATTTATCATGCAAAAGAGCAAATTACGGATGTTCGGATGTTTATAATGAGACCACCTCCAACTATTCTAGGTAATTTAACACAGCAACATTATTCTATATTACTAAAATAGACTTTCATTTTCAAGTGAAATATGTTTTGTGCAGTGTATATTGAGACGGGGTTTCGCCATTACTGTTAGTTATTAGACATCCCGTTGACCGGCTCCCAAAATGTCATTACAGATCATCTGCTCTGACAGCTGGAGTGTCAAGTCGGTTTTTACGCCATTTCATAGGTGCCATGCTATTTTCATGATCATTTTATGCTAACAAAACCCCAGTCAAAGGTTTCCAGAAAAATCTCCCAAGAATCCACCTCATCCGACATCCCAAAGGAGGGGACCAGCAGGGATGTTTGCAAAGTGCCACACGCACTTCGCTCGCTCTCTGTGGTTTGCCGAAGTTTCCGTTGCGTTCTGGCATTTACGCCCACAGCTGTCTCCGTAGCAACCGAAGCGTTCAGACAGAAGCTTCCGTGCCGTGGAGGAGGCTGCAATTTGCTTGAAATGTGCCGCAAGCAGAAAGGTGCCACACGACCAAGACGGACCCCCCCCGGAGGAGATCATGGGTTTCAGTGTCATCATTTTTTGCGCAACGAATCCCATGCTGACAATATATTACACCATTTTTTTATCACAATAATGTAAATCCCAGAAGGTTTAAAACTCATACAATTACACGGTAATACAACAGTCACACCATTAAATATAATTTTATTTGGATGTGTGAAAAATATGGTATTCTGGCTCTTTATCTAAAGTGAAACATGAGAAAACGTATATCGAGTTTTTAGTCATATCTATAAATAAATACTTTAGAAATAAATATTCATAAGCTGTTTTCTACTTTAGCAATAAAATTTTTAAACCCAAAATGAGGTTGATCAATCTGTTTTGTTAAAAACATTGTTTAATTTGAAATTGCAGTATGGTCACGGCGTCTAACTTCATTTTCGGTTTGCTAGGGGTGTCGCTGATTTTTATAGAAATAGGAGTCTGTCTTCTTCAAGAGCTTTCTAGATATTTTCAGATATTTTCTATATGCCCTGTCTAAACCTCTTCCTGAAAAATACATCACCAGCAGGCAACCACATTCTTGTCCCCAGTGGGCAAAAACCATTGTATAACTGAGAATTGAATAGAAAAATAAATCAAATAAGCTAAATACAAAGGACTCAGCATGTCTTATTGCTGATCAACTTTCTATCTCCCAAGCAGAAAAGCGATTACGTGTGATTGCATTCCCGGTGATTGCAGAACGCCGTCATACAAAGTGAATTAAACTGAGATTAGAGGCTGCCCTGTGTTTGTCCCGGTAAATGTTACAATCTCGCTTGGCGGTGGCTGGGTGATTACTGTGATCTGACAGCGTTGTCAGCTGGGCACGCATCGAGACAATTTTGGCTGTGCAGTGTGATAGGAGTGAATTTCAGTGCATCTTCTCATTGAAGTCTCTGCATGGCAGTAAAATATTTATACTGTCAAACTGCCACTTACTTAAATTAAAGCCAGAAGAGTTTGATGACTTAAACATATTGCTGGTTGCTCAGAAACACAAATAACTGCATCCATAAACATGGAAAACTTCACGAGTTGTAACTGAATTCGGGACCATGTCTTGGACCCTTTTGTCATAAAGACCTTGGGTTGGGTTGGTGGTACTGCTTACTAGGACATAAACAAGCAGGTACCAGCTTCCTACACTGAAAGCACCTTCATATCGTAATTGGTTTGAAGGTAACCTTTGGTTGGCTAATAAAAGACTTATTGAGTCAAATTAGTTTGGCGAGAAAATGTGTAAAAATCCCATTATTGAGCACAGTGAATGGACTTTGCTGGAACACCTTCTCTTTTAAAGTTTGGTTTCAGACAAGCCAAATAATGTGAAAATCCAGCATTCCAACCACTGAGAGGAATTCGTTTTCTTATGAAATTGAAGTTTTGGTAACACTTTCTGTGAATACCATGTCCATAAGAATCTACGAACACAGTATAATGCATCATAAATGTAAACATGGCTATAAATATTATAAATATTCATACTATAATAAATAATATAAATTGTCACTGTGAATAGAAGATTATTATTACACTGAACAAAAATAAAAACGCAACACTCTTGTTTTTGCTCCCATTTTTCATGAACTGAACTCAAACATCGGAAATTTTTTTGACAGACACAAAAGACCCATTTCTCTCAAATATTGTTCACAAATCTGTCTAAATCTGTGTTAGTGAGCACTTCTCCTTTGCC
>JAODKM010000048.1:3618294-3632398 GCA_026780845.1 Petrocephalus sullivani | reverse complement strand
AAGGTGCTGTGGACTGATGAAACTAAAATTGAGTTATTTGGGCATAACAAGGGGCGTTATGCATGGAGGAAAAAGAAGACAGCATTCCAAGAAAAACACCTGCTACCGACAGTAAAATATGGTGGTGGCTCCATCATGCTGTGGGGCTGTGTGGCCAGTGCAGGGACTGGGAATCTTGTCAGAGTTGAGGGACGCATGGATTCCACTCAGTATCAGCAGATTCTGGAGACCAATGTCCAGGAATCAGTGACAAAGCTGAAGCTGCGCCGGGGCTGGATCTTTCAACAAGACAACGACCCTAAACACTGCTCAAAATCCACTAAGGCATTCATGCAGAGGAACAAGTACAACGTTCTGGAATGGCCATCTCAGTCCCCAGACCTGAATATAATTGAAAATCTGTGGTGTGAGTTAAAGAGAGCTGTCCATGCTCGGAAGCCATCAAACCTGAATGAACTAGAGATGTTTTGTAAAGAGGAATGGTCCAAAATACCTTCAACCAGGATCCAGACTCTCATTGGAACCTACAGGAAGCGTTTAGAGGCTGTAATTTCTGCAAAAGGAGGATCTACTAAATATTGATTTCATTTCTTTTTTGTGGTGCCCAAATTTATGCACCTGCCTAATTTTGTTTAAACTATTATTGCACACTTTCTGTAAATCCAATAAACTTCATTTCACTTCTCAAATATCACTGTGTGTGTCTCCTATATGGTATATTTAACTGACATTTTATATCGTAACAACCTACGATTTATACAGGAAAATCACAACGATTAACAAGGTTGCCCAAACTTTTGCATCCCACTGTAGTAGGAAAGACACTACAGCCATTCAGGCAATTAAATAAACTACCCCCTCTAAGCTTTAAGTGTTACAGTAGTACACTTTTTAATCATTGATTTATTATTTTGATTTACCTTGTGTTGCTGAAATTTTTACTCTCTTCATTGCAGCCGTCCGAGCCCAGAGAAGAATGCGCCTCCAAAGGTAAGGCCCATTCGCTGCAGCGCGGACTGTGGCGGTGCATGCTAATGAGCCGTTTCTGGCCCAGGATTTACAATGGCAGGCCCATTTGTGTGGATTACCAGTTGCAAATGTCAAAGGATGCATTGTGCTTTTGGGGTTTATCTGCATGCTTACAAGCAGTACAACATGGACGTTTGAGGCCAGGGAAGCTTTGGGATATCTCTTTATTTTTTGATAGCTGCAGTATCGGCATACAGTTACGGAATATTTAATGTTATAAGAGAGTTGCAGAACTATGTGAAAATAAGTGTTGCTAATAATCTAAGACAAGTGTGTATTCAGAGATGTATGGCAAATATCAGGCCAAAAATGTATTAAAAGCAAAACTGCCATTTTACATTTACCTGACATTATTTATCTGATATGTTATATCCCCTTAGTAAAGATTTCGGGCATCTTTTTCCGCTGATGTTTAAAGGTATAATGCTTAATACAGAAACCAAGCGAATATGTTCATGCAGATAATTGTGAGCTAGAGATTCATAATTCCAGCCTAAAACTCAAGCTCCATAAATACAAAATCACTGGCTTCCAGCGGTAAGGGAAATCACACATTAATCATCTTACAGGTTCTGCTAGCATTCATTATCAGCTCTCCTCATCTCCAGATAGCGATGATTCCAGGAAATACGTAGCATTGCTCTGGTTGCGGATTTTCAGAAAGGACTCGGTGTACCTCAGGCTGAAAACTGCACACCTTATCTGAGCTGTAGATTTTTTCTGAAGCAGTTCAGATGGTTCCCACGTGGTTCATTGCTGTGAACTGTATAATGTGCAAAGAAACAGTGGTCAGTGGCTGTTATGCAACATTTGTGTCTCCTCCCATTTAGCCTGTACTAGTCACTGGTAAAGTTGTTATAACCTATGTACCTGTACTTGCATCAACCTTAGAGACAGGAGTAAAATATACAATTTTTCAGATTTATTATACATTATTATTATATATATATTATATTACTAAAAATGGATGAATGGATGAATGGATGGAAGGAAGGATGGACGTTTTCATTCTTTTTAAAAACTTCCTATTTGTGAAAAAGCAGAATTATTTAGATAAGAAGTAATATGTCAAAGTCAAAATCAAATTTATTTGTCACATACACAGTCATACAGAGTAGGACATGCAGTGAAATGTAACCATTACCGACCTGAGGGTCGGAGCAACCAGCGAGGCAGCCTAACTCAGCAGCGCCATGATGTATTTGTCTTCTGAGAACATAGTTTTTATAGCAATTGATGCACTTCTCATACAAGGTAAAAATTTTTCTGAGGAATGTTTAAATTGTGTTAAAATTCATTAAATTCATTAAAATGTTTAAATTAGTATAGTATTTCAAGCTGAAGCTTAAATCCCGTCACATCTCATTTCATAACCTTGGTTTTGCCCTTGATATTTTGAAGGACGGCTATTGTAAACATTTGGTAACATGGTGCTGTCTCTGAAAGCGGGCAAAGGAGTATTCTGAGGAAGATGAATTTGCTGGGAAAAAATTAAGATGGGAGGTGAAGGCAGCTAAAGGGACACAGGCACATGCAAAAAAAAGTGGAGTGCGCAAGGACGAAACTGAATCACAGTCACAAGTGAAAGAAAGAACAAAGTGTTCAAATTGAGAAATAACTGCTCAGAAGCTCTTTAGCTTTAGCTGCAACCTCAGTAATTACAGCTTTGTGTTATAAGAGAGTGCTTCTGTATATGTAATACATGTGCAAAGTTAGAGTCCTTAGGTTCTGTTTAAATAAACCTTTTCTATTTACTGTAACTGCAAATATTCTTTAAATATTCAATGTCATTTCAATATTCCAAATGGCATGAATATATATATATATATATATATATATATATATACTGTGTGTGTGCGTGTGTGTATGTATATATATATATATATATATATATATATATATTCATAAATCATGCTGATAATTCCTTATAAATACAAAAATTTCCCATTTATGCACAATGAAGCTTTTTTCCCATCAATTCAGGGACACATTTAGTACTTTTACCAAATCCAAATAATGACGGTAGACTTCAAATAGATGCCATAGGGTTTTAATGATTTTATTTGGGTTGAGATAAGAGACCTTTAATTACCACATGTCGACCAGATAATAGCATAGCAGCAACTGCAAATTACAGCTACTGAAGGTCGTATTATGTTCCCTTCTTATACTATGCATTAATGTTTGAATAATTAATAATAAAATTAAAAATGGCATATATTATATATAATGGCAAAGGCACCAGTATTAGGATCGGCCCCTGTCTTGACCCATTTTATTGGTCTTCTCCGAAGATCCTCGTTTGGCCAGCAGGTGTCACTGTACATGCCGTTCTGTACCTTGTGTTCTCTTGTGTTCTTTTGTATCCTCCATTCAAATTCCTCCATGCTCCCAGTTCTTGGGGCTGTTGTATAGCCAAATGAGCTGAGCGTGATGCTAATGGGCTGGCCAAAGGCCACCCTTAAAAACAATTAACTGTTGGCTTCTATATGTCCCATTACTCAGTTTTCTGTAACCCTATGTGTATATTATTTTCCCTATGATTCTGCACTTTGTTTAGGTCCTTACCCTAAATGTCTCTGTGCTTGGAAAACACTGCCTGTGCTTTAGTTGACTATTTAGTCATGTGTCTATTTTATATCTACATTCTGTGTTCTCTGGATAACCTAGTGTCATAGATCCTGGTTGTGTTAATGACCCACAACTGTCCCTTGTTTAGATGTCATTACATGTGTATACAAATCCCTGCCTGTTCTCTATTCCCATATTTTGGGTATTGTATGTATTTGAAAGTGCTTGCCTGTGTTCAGTGTTGGATGCCTCTCATTGTAAACCCTCTTCCAGGACTGTTAGATTGCTCTCGGTTTCCTCATTTTCACTGATGCCCTGCCTTTTGTTTATACCCCTCGTAGTCCCTTTTGTTTCTTGTTCTTTTGAGGTCAGTTTATAATAAAGTTCCCAGTCCTGAATGCTGCTTCATGGACACTGATTATGCCTCATTGTTACGCTACTTTTATTTTCATTTAGGTAACTTTGAGTTCTGATATGTCTGTTAAATCTGAAATTATTATCATTATTATAAAATCACACCTTCATTAAAGATTAACCCCACTTCATGTTTGTGCTCCATCTAAATATTCAATACATTTAAACAATAAAAAATGAATGAATGAATGAATGAAGGAATGAATTAATAAACAATTACATTAAAGTGTGATTAGATAGACAGAGAGATGTATAATTAATCAAATGTACCGAAAACAAAAACTTTTGTGTTATTTTTGAAATTGAGTTTAATTGTTGTTTCGCTTTTGTTGGTGCAGCTCATCAGTAAAATATGGTAAAGATAAATTTGTCCTTGAATATTTTTTTTTATATGTATTGGCCGTTAGTCTGATGAAGCTCAAATTTGAACACTGCAAAAAATGAATCCTCTTCGAAAGGAACAAATTGAAGCTAAAAGTTAATTTGTTGTGCAAAATAAATCAAACGACAGTGTGCGGTAGTTAGCATATACGTAAAAACTCATATAAGTAAGTTTCAATACATGGAAAATAGTACTAATAATCTAAAACAGATAATTGCATGTTTAGTGTATTGAAAAATTTAGACTAGCGTAGGGCAAACCGCAATACATAGCCGAAACAAATTTCCTGAGCTTAACCAGAAATACACAGTTAACCTTTACCTTAAACCTAATTCCTGTCAAATAGCCGGGATACTACTTTAGTCGCGTAATGAAGTCCACCTGGTGGTTTCCAACTGTGAAACTTTCCAGAAGGCAATACAAAATGGTATATTAAATGGTAAAGAAGCACTTTGAGCTGGATATTGAAGAAACTACTTACTTAATCATACTTGAGATAGATGAACGGCAAGTTTTAATGGGCTCCTCTGCCAGCGACTAGCCTGTGGTGAAGGATATGAACCAGAAAGTTACTACAAAGACACTTGCAAAGAGCTTTTTCCTGTCCATATGGTCCAGAAGAGAAAAGCACTCTGGCCTGGGGAGAGTAACTGTTAGATTCTAATGGTTTTTGAGTCAGTTATGCACTATTATGAAGTGTAATATCAGGCATTTTAAGAGCAAATTATGTTTTCTTTCTGCCTCTTTCTACTAAATTCAGTGCACAGCCATTCAGAATCATATGCAGACCCTTGAAACAGCTGTGGTTGGCACGTGTTTAATGTGCTGTTGTTATTTTGCTTGTATGGGCAAATGATTGTGTGCGACCTTATGGGGACTTTTTTTTTCGTTTGTCACATGAGGATACTTACTTTTATAAAAATCTGCGATTGTAATCAGAATACTAAAAATGTCATAGTTGGTATTTGGGTTATGCCCATAGAAATGAATGCAGAATGCCCATAAAGACATAGACACCTAATCTGTGTGTGCTGCGTGTGTGTGTGTGTTTTCAAATACTCAATTATTCAGTTCTGTATCTGACAGAGAGTGATACCACACTTCCTCTAGCTAGCTTACTCTCCTGAATCCTGGTCTACTTGACCTTACATAACCCCTTAAGTAGGATGCCTGCTAATTAGGTGACAGGTGTGGCCAGGGACTCCGCTAGCCTGATATGCCGCATCGTTCATCGCCCTGCGTTGCCATTTTGATATTTTGCGGTTCAGGTTGTAAAATATAAATGTATTGAAACCAGTATGCATTAATGCCATGATGTCATAATAATGCCGGCCTAATTAAGGTGCTGCTGTAGCCTCGCAATTACTGTAACAAACTAGGAAGTTTCTCCTATAGAAACTTGTCAAGGTAGTCTGTCCAGGAGAACGCTGGGTTCCACATAAACCTGAAACTTTCTTGCTACATGTTGTTCAATGATAAATCACAAATGCATTAATCTTAAAAGCTAAATCGTGTTTTATTTTAGTTAATGGTGCGTTTTTGATCTGTTGGGTAAAGCCAGTTTTTGTGTTTTTTTTTTTTTCCAAAGCACTGCTACTAACATCAAAAGCACCAAACAGCAAGGTTCCCTCTAATTTCTCCTGAAAATTTAAATTAGAACTCAGACTTTGACTTCAGTATATGGAAAGTTCTTTGTAGTTTAAATGAAATAACAAGGCCAAGTTTCCAAAAGCATGGCCTGATTCCCCACTGCTAACTGACTGGGCTTTCCAAAATATTTCTCTGCTTAACTTACAAAAGAAGAAATTAACTGGCAAGGCCGAAAACTGCGTAACGCATTATGCATTCATCTATTTGCTTTCGATTTTTTCCATTTATCAAAAAGTATTCCTTCAAAAAATACTGCCTAAATTACCATTAACAAAATACTTTGTCAAGTTACCATTACAGTGATTTTATCTATTTATTTGATTGTTGATTCATTCATTCACTTATTTGTCTGGCCTGGACACCTACTGTATAGAGTGTTTCCATGCACACAAGATTAAATAGTTTGTTCATTCACTCTTTCATATATAACTAATGACAATCACCAGTTACCAAGCATTATTGTTACACTACTACCAGGCATATTCTTAGTGCCCATACATACATACGGCAGTCCATTTTCAATACCCGCTTGTCTTATGCAGGGTCGTGAGGGACTGGAGCTGAGAAGCTATTGATGCAAAGCAGGGAATAACCCTGGACAGGGCACCAACCCCAATACATACATATTCTAGCTAATCAATTCGCTTTTGGGATATGAAGGCAAATCACTTGGATCATGTCCGGCTATTTGGTTACCTGCCTCCTGCCGAAAGATAAGAACATTCTGACCTTCGAGTGTGTACAGGGTACCTAAAAGAACAACTATTTTCAAACTCGATGTTTCCAGACTGCTGACAGAGTTAAAGTTTGCACTGGGTTCATCACGCAGATCAAAATGACAGAATATTAAAAAAGCACACCTATTATGGATATACCTGTTCAGACTCAGCGGCACAGTTTCTTCTGCCATTTTGCAGATCTTCTTTCATATGCTACAGAGCTGGGGAGGCCAGTCGTTGCTGTAACGGCCGATAGCTGGCAGATAAAATTTGTGCATCTTTAGTGTGGACTCTTCAGCCAATAAGTCTTCTATTTAGTAATCTAATTAGGTAGTCACAGTTAAAACCTGCATACATAACAGACCTTTCTGGATAAGATTGGCCACCCCTGGCATAGAGAATATTACCATACTTAAATTATAAAATAAAACAGTAATAATTATAAAATGTATCAGAGAGTGTTTACTGCTTCTGCAGTTCTTTGTTGGCTAGGGTTTCAGAGATGCCATAAGTTTTAATCTTTATAAGACTGTGCATTCAGCTTGTGTAATGCTAGCAATACAGTATTTTGTATTTTCGATCGCATAATAAGTGAGACAGTAGCCAGGCTCATAATGCTGAATCTCATTATGTACCTGTCTGCTGTTTTTCACTGTGGACGGTTGCTCTGGTCACACAACCAGATAGTCACACTTATTACTGCTATTTCCAGAAACTGGACGAAATCACTGAAAATGTGTAAGTAAAGTGTTGTATAAAATATAAAAAACATGCATTATTTGTTAGCGGACTTTAGTAATTGGTAACTGATGAAAAGTATCATATGAGTCAGAAATGGGTATTGTTTAATGAGTTTTTGTAATAAAATTGGATGAATTACTCTTTATCTGAAGAAACACATTGTTTCTATAATCACTGATTAATGTTATCATTAAATATTGCTTTGGTGAATTGTGTAATGAATTTACAAGGAATGTGGAGGCCTTGAACTATTATTCGTTTACAACCCGCACTTTACCTTCGCATGAATATGAATCTCCTGGCTTTTCATTGAATTCACAATTTAATAATTGATTATTCTGTGTGTAAATAACTCGCTGCATCTGTTTGTACGAAAAAGTTTGGATAAATGCCGGTGTGTGACAGCAGATTTACATTTTGTCCTTGATTTTGATTCTAAAGGTTTTTAAATAAATAATATATGGTGTCTTCGCAGGTCGTGGTGAAAAATCAATCTGCAGCTCACCCAGAATGCTGCCGCCAGTCCTCAGTAACACCAAGAAAGTAGCGCATATCACACCCATCCTTAAATCACTGCACTGGCTTCCTGTGTGTCACAGAATTGATTTTTTAAATATTAACACTTGTGTACAAAGCAGTAAATGGTCTCGGGCCTAAATTGTGATTTACTTGAACATATTCACGCATCCAGACCCCTGAGGTCATCTGGGAAAGGCTTACTCAGTGTCCCCAGAATCCAGACCAAGCAGGGTGAAGCAGCATTCAGTTTCTATGTTTCCCGTCTGTGGGACCAGCATCCTGAAAACCTGATGTCTGCTGAAACTGTCAGCTCATTGAAATCAAGATTTAAAACATTACTGTTTGCTACAGCTTTTTAATAAATTATTTCAATTTAGTCATAAACTGTCACTAATGTTTAACCTCTTTTCAGTTTTTTGTTTGGCTTTAGGTTTTTTTTGTCTTGTTTTTTTTGTTTTGAATTTCCTTGTGTCTGAATTGTACTATATAAATAAATCTGCCTCACCATAATACATATAGAATGGTTATTCACCGATACAATGAATTTCTTTTTGATATGTTATTCAATTCAATTAAATTTATTTGTATATAACACCATTCACGGCACATCCCAAGGCACAATGTGTGGCAATCCATTATTATATCATTTATACAAAACGCTGCATGAAACAGGAAGAAAATTAAGTTAATAGCCTGTTGCATAGCTTCCTTGCAGGTGTATTATGGGTGACACTGACGCGTACGTACACCGGGTTGCCGCGGGTGGGAATGGGCATCACTGTGGACGACACCTAAAGGAGCCAAGTGACCCACAATAGGGTCAACTGAAAGTCTGAAGGCTTTAGCTTCAGGAGAGAGGTGGGACAGAAGAGAAAGTGCAGAGCGGGGAAACTGGGGCAGGGACAGACACTAATAACCCACAGCCCCCCCACGTCTTTGGGCTGCTCTCCTTATCCCTCGCAGCCACAGATGTCTGCAATTTGCATTCAATGGATATGTTTTTCGTCCTTTATACTTTTTTGCCCTCATACATGGATGCAACACAAGGACATTTTATATTATTCAAGACCCTGATTCATTTTAAATGCATTATCTAAAAAAAATGGCATAACAAAAATGGAATATTCTTTTTTGTTTCATTCGGAAACACTTGTGGGACATTAATAGTCTTCTTTGCCTAACATTTTTTGTTATGTCATATCAGCGTTTTGGGAATTTTTTAAGGTAAATAAAAATTTAATCCTAACCTTAACCCTAATCCTAACCCTGACATTTCTGTACAGGCAGATATTTGGCTCAGAAAAGAATAGTCAACAATAACTCTCACAAGCTGTTCTGATGCACGCTTCCTTTCATCCTCAAGTGGCAATTGGCTGAGGTTCTGACATGGGGTCAGAGAAGGTGGAGCCTCAGAGAGCCTTAAGCCAATGTGCATCTCTTTCTGACGTTCTAGGATCTCTCCTGCTTCCTCTATGCGGTGATTAGCTGGAAGAAGCATTCATTTCTGCACTTGAGTTTCTCGAGTGGTGTGATTAGATGGCTAGCTGGATCAGACAATTTGCTATTCTTACTTTAAGTAGAAAATGCTCAGGTGAGCAAATGCCCCTAGTCATTTCACAGTTAATGACCCTTACAAAGTTTTCATTCTGGAAAAGTATTTTAAATGGCTGGCCTCTTCAATATAGTGGGGAAAGTGATTTTGAAAAAAGCAGGTCTTATATATTGCCTTCTTGTGACAGCAATATTGTTCCCAGTATACAGTATTACAGTATGCACACACGAATTTACAAATTCAACAAAATAAAATCTTTCCCAGCTTCATGTTTAGCCTATTATGTGCATAGCACATATTTTTGATTTCTAAAAAGCATTAATGACTCGCTAAAAATAAATCTCAAAGGTCTATAACATCTGTAGTTAAATATCTTCGGTGAAATTCAGATATGTTGCAGATTTGTCTTGGAACACTAGTACTTCTCTCTAACCTTGTTAAATGTTAAATATTTAAGAGCTTTTTTTATTATTTTCAACAGTGCAGGCACATATTGTTTAGCTGTTCCCGGTAGCTGATGTAATTGAACAAATAACACATTTACTGCCAGTTAGAGTTTCCTTTTATCTGGTGCCTGACAGAAAATTGCATCGCTGTGAGTGGGTCCGGATCAGCAATAATGACAGCGCTCTTAGACCCAAAACTTCGAAGACAATAATGTCACCGCAACAGTTCCTGACACACTCTCGTCCGAGTAACTGAAGGTCACAGCTCTGTCCTCTGCCTTTCCTCGCATCACGTTAGCTACAACTGCTTACTGTTTTTAGAACTGTTTTAGGAAAACATTTATATTTGTTTGCTTTGTGCAAACTGCAGTACATCACAGTCGGTAAGACAAATTTCTTTTAATAAAGATGTCAGGCACCAGGGTCGGTTTATTTTGCCTATGCAAAATTAAGTTATGGGAATCAAACAGCGGCGTAATATTTTTGGTTCATTATTCTGCTTTTAGCGGTTAATGTATTCATTTATACACATTTAATGTGTCAGTATTCCATTTTATAGCAATGACTGAATATTAAAAAGTTGTTTGTCGGGCTATTCATGCAAACTTTTCAAAAGACAGAGTAGTTATGATCACAGGGTGGAGATACAGGCCTTAATGATAGATGGGGTAATTATGACACTCAATAATCGGGGGAACCGAAATGCATCATTTTAATAAGGTCCGAGACTTGCACAGTGAATTTTATTGCTGTCCTTCTCTGTGAAGTAGCTACCTGTAGCGTTTTCGGTGAATTGCATTTTAAGGAACTGGAATCTCCCTCTCTGATGACAAAAAGAAAATGCAATTTGTAAGAAGGTATGTATCAAATCAAATAATGTATTAAATTTGGGAAACAGGCCAACTGTATTTCATCAGCTTCAAGGTAATTTATAAAGTAATATGGTCTCCAATCAGCCAGATCTGTGCTGTTTTCTTTGGCGAATATAGCAATGGGGTAAAGCATCAAGAGACAACTTCTGGTTCTACGATCAGTTTCATTTGCATTAGTCACCAGCAATGAATTTCTGCACTGACAAAGCTATCCATCATGTTGCTCCATTAAACCCCAGTGCGAAGATGTTCGGAGAGTCTTTCGGGTGTAACTGTATACAATTGCAGCTGCGATTGGCGCTACGAGGTATCACTGCTGATGGCGCTGACAAAGTCAGAGTGACGGTCAATAGCATTACCGCTGAAACCAGACTCCCCTTTATATCAGAACTCCTTTCTGCACCGGAACGAGAATTAAAAATTTATAAACACGAGGACGGCGATGACTATAAGGACAAGTTTATGGCTCTTAAACAGCTGCCGTCAGTAGAGATTAAATTTTAGGTCTGCAGCTGAAAAAGCTTCTGCCTTGTTTAAAACCACTTATTATTTGCTATTTGTTTTCTTTTAAGACAATATACAGTTTTGTCCACATACCCATATCGGTTACGTAGTTTAATTATGGATGGATTGATACTGTTTTCTTTTAGCAGGGAACAAAAAATCCATTATTTGTTTGATAATTTTCATATATAGATATTAGTGATGTAGTTTCATCACCAATATAGTCATTGCTACCATTTGCCTAAGTCGAAATTGCAATTTATTTGCAATACCAGCATTGCACATTTTCTGCACTGGCACATTTGCATAAGCCAGGTCCTTAAAATAATAAGTTATATGTGCATCAGATACATGGAGTAACACATAAGGTAAGCAGGATGCGGGTGGTTTGCCCCTTTCAAGCTCAAATGTCAAACTCCGATTATGTACTCTTTCTTAATACTCTTTTTTAATGCAGAGAATACAATTCTTGTCTGAATTTCGTATCAGGCAAAAAAATAGAATGAAATATTCAATGCATCGTCTCTAACTAGACCTACATGCAGTGTTTTTACTGTAAACACTACAAAGATAAATATTTTGTTTTCTTGAATTCAATTCAAACCCATGAACTAGTTCTTCTTTTGCTACTCTTAAATATCTTGGTGTTTAGCAAAGTACAGGCGAAAAAACTTAGTATTTGTTTTTTAGTGAAAAGCGCACATCCCTGAGGTGGAGTAGGAGTGTAACTGAGGATGTTAGGATGTAATTAAAAGCCAAAAGGAGACAGCTGACCTCAGTGCTTACACCCACTTTCCCACTTAATAAATCATGACAGGGCTGAGCATTTAAAATGTGACTCTCTCCATCTTTCATCAGCTGCAGACACTTGTGACTTGATTTGAGTGCTCAAGCAGCCAGATTTGTGGGATAGTCCCCCTTTTCCGTTTTCAGATCTATTTAGCGACTCTAAGAGCTTTCAAGTGATTGGCTCATAAAGGGAGTCTTACTGCCCTCTTTCAAATTGCGTGGCATTTATATTATTTAAGAGCCGGACCCGGAATATTAGCAATGACTCGGCAAAAAATATTGGTAAAATAAATATATAGATAAAATTAAAATAAATAAAATATATTAATTTTTAAATATACCCAGAATCCAAAAAATCTTCAGTGACCTGACATAACCTTTGAGTAGAGGTCCAGTGCTTTCCTAAGATGGAGGCACATGCATGTTGCCCTCCGGCCTAGCTGGTAATAATTATAAACTGACACACGACCTGTTCCACCATCTGCTCTTTCTCAAGCAGCAAACAGATTCGTCTCATGCACACTGCGATAAAAAGCCATCCGCGAGGACCCTCCAGCTCTCAGCCCCGACGTGCAGCTGACTCGTGCGGAAGACACCACCTGCTAAACTCAATAAGATCCCCACACTTTTATTTATGTCCCCCATAACCATTGGCTAGATACCTTTGGGTATAATTGAGATTATGAATATCCCAGCAATGCAAAAAAAAATGTGAGGGACGATTAAGCCCCTCAGCGTTCTGTAATATGTTAAAAAAAAGGTGCAGAGCAGGAATTGCCCTAGGATTTTATAACAGAAGATAGTTGGTTGCCTAATGATGGGGCATTTTGTGACATATTCTGTTCACAGTGAAGCATTATGAGCACACAACCTTTCACTCAGTTCAGGGTGATCGACTGTCCAGAAGTCCAGCCGGGAATGATGTCTGAAGCCATTCAGATGCAGCGGAAAAACTGAAATGACTACTAGTTTTCCTTGAGTCACAGATCCAGGTTTTGTGCACCTTGTACTTGGACAGACGTCTTTATGCGTTGGCCTTGGATACTAGTAGTTTCCCAATGGCAGCCATGACATAAATCGCTACAGTGTGAAGCTCGCATGCAGTTTCTGTTGAGACTGTGACTCAGAGGTGCTGATTCACTTCTCTGGTCATTTCTGAGACTGTACTTTTGTGGTATTTTTCAGCCCACCCTGTGGAGTCTCTGTTGAGCCCTGTCTGTCGGCGAGCTTTGACGTACAATCACTGTTATCCACATATCAAAGTGCCAGTCGTCAGACTGCTGTTATAGCTGACACATGCTGCTAGCTAGCCGTCAGCCTGGCGTGACTCACCTTTGCGGCGTATAGTCCTCTTTCACGTGGCGTTTCCATTTCTTCCACCCCATGTACATGCAATTGTGAGGGAAAAGTACTCAGTTACCCTCAGTATCCTTGGATTCCCAGCAGCAGCAATGCCTGGGCCCTGCATGTTTCTATAGTTATCAATCAATCTCTCATGGCTATGGAGGAACTCGGCTTTGCAGAACCTTGTGACATTTGTTGGTTTAAGGACACCAACTGTTCATTTCAGGTCGTGCCACGACATCTCAATTAGATCTGGATGTCCTGGGCCCCATTGCGAACGAGCACTTATCTTGTTCAGTTTTCATTATCATGTAGTCTTAGTATATAATGCTTCACAATATGGTCTTGACTTACTGCCTGACGCGCATCAGCCTCGCGGCCAGATGGTGCGAGTCTCTCCTGTATGATTCTGTAGTGCAGAGAAGAATTCATCTGTGGCATTCGAGAGGGAGACTCAGATTTTATGCAATGATGGTTTGCGTGGATTCACGCCCCCCCCCCCTCCCCCCCACCCCCCACCAGCCAGCGCCCCCCCCCCCCCCCCCCCCCCCCACGACCCCCTACACAACCCA
>JAODKM010000048.1:3583539-3611584 GCA_026780845.1 Petrocephalus sullivani | reverse complement strand
CCACCCGGTCTCCCCCTCTCCCCCCCCACTCGCCTCTTCTGCTTATCCTTTTTTGTCTCCCCCCCCGCCGCCCCCCCGCCCCCCGCCACTGGCGGGAAAAGCCCCCCCCCCCCCCCCCCCCACCCAACAGACCTCTGCTGGATAAGAGGTTATAAGATGGATGAATCGATGGAAATTACTGTGTCCTGTTTTGTCTGATTTGGAGGACAGCATTTTGGATTGTATAGAATGTCTTAAGGACCAGGTCTGTCATCAAGTAATTGCCTGAAAGTGGTATCAAAAATAGCTGACAGCTTATTTCTTAGCCCGATGAAAAAGGGTGTTATCTAACATAATTTGTTAAAGATGACAGCAAAGTGAGTGAGCAGGTGGGATTGATTCCGCCTGCCTGGAGCCCTGCAGGTCTGGCACATGTGAAGTGTGCATGCTCTCCTTAGACTTCCTCCACGGTTCCGGCTGCAGAACAAAGGCATTCTTTTCGTTTGAATCGTTGCTTCTGTGTTGCCCTTTGTTGGTTCAAACCCCACATTGAGCCCACTTCTCACTGGCTTACTTTGTCTACTTCTTCCCTAAACTCCACAATGGATGGAAGAATGGGAGGATGGATAGATGAAGGACTGACGGATGGGTAGATGGATGGATGATGCACTGATGTTCAACACGTAAACGAAAAACGAAAATATATGAAACCTATAAGGACCCAATCACATACTAATATCCACATTTTCCCTCCAAGTAACCCTTGAGACATTTGCCAATTGTCAGCTGCACCTACAAGTCAGGAAAATCACTTCCACATGATCGTCTGTGCTTCAAAGAATTCTTCTTGTCAGATATAGTTTCTGTTGACCTGGCCTGTGTTTTTAATTCCTTTGATATTTTCCAGGTGCGTGGAAGTTCTCCAAGCGCATAACTTGATTTCAAATCCCGCATCTACTGTATACATAAATAAATTAAATTGACCAAAGCGCTATGTTTGCAATTGTTTGTTATGCACCAAAAGTCTAAGAGAACAAACAGTGTGTTTATACAATATTTCAGTTATGTGTGGGTGCCTTGTTTTTTTTTTTGGAGCCTATTTTCATTATATACATAAATTGCATTTGTATATATGCAGGGAAAGATAAGACAGAACCAGCAAATATTCAACATTGAATTGTTCCTGTTATGTTTTGCTCAGAAAAAGGTGCATTGAATAAAAATAGCTAGCGATACAGTATATTTTATTTATGTTCAGTTTTCTTATTGGAATCACCTTATCTCACGGTTACATAAGGATTAAAACCTTCATTTTCCCACTCTTAAGCGTTATTTCATAACAATTAAGGAAATATAAGCTGCTTTGAAGTCTCCTGGAAGTCTGTGTGCTCTCACAGCTACACCTGATGGACTTTGTGCTCTCGGATATGTAATAAACAGACAAAAAACATGGATTCTGCACTGAAACAGACGTGATCAGTCAAGTAAATGGCGAAGCAGCCGAGGAACACACACTTGATGCGTTCGTTCTGTGCTGTAATATAACTATTATGTCATCCATTCATCCATCTTCCATAAAACTTACCCAATAAATGGTTCCGGGGTATGAATCATATCATACAATTGTTATTATCTGGTATAATATTAAGAAAAGTAATGTATTTAATAATGTGTGCTTTTCTCCGTCATTATAAATTCAATTTGTCAAAGGAATCCCTAGGCCTACCTGTCGCTATGGCCAGACAATGCCAAATTTTGTCTCAAAGACAAAAAAACTATAATGTTTTAATAATTAGTTATTAAATTATTATATAATCATTATAAAATTATTTTACAAATGTATATTATAATACTACATATATATATATATATATATATAAGAAATATTAATTCACTTTGGGAATGAAGAATGTTCAGTCCATGCATAAACTACTTTACACGGACAAATAAGGAAATGCAAATGGAAATCGACAGGATTTTCAGAGAACAATGAAAAATATTTTCAATACTCAATATTTTAAGTGAAGGTGGTTAATTGTCATTGTTGATGCACCACAGCAAGCAACAATGAAATATGTCCCATGTGACACTGTGGCACAGCAGGAGGCAGCTACGTGAGCAGTGCGTGGGGACGGTACCTCGCTCAGGGTACCTCAGCGGTACTTGTGGTTCGGGGACTCGAACCAGCAATCGTTCGACTACACAGTCACGTCCCTAACCACTACAGCACCTGCCTGCCCAGTATTCTTTCTCAGGCAGTCTCCCCTACTACCTAACGTCAGGACCCAAACTTCTGACCCCGACGTTAAACAGGGGAGTCTTTGGTCATGTGACAAGCGCCACAAAGATAGTCGTATGCCATACTAAATCTTGGCTCTGCTGAAAAGGCAATATCAAGTAATTGTAATGTTCATTGAGGTGTAGATTTGTACTTGAAAGGTCTCTTACAAAATCTGCCATATCCTGGGTCTGTACTTGATAACAAAGAGAGTAAAATCATCCGGGAAAATGGAAGAACCACTATTTTCTGCTGGTGGGAATAAGATTAATCACATGAGTCCCGGCGAGAGCTGGCGCTTAATGCCGCATCAGAATTCTTCAGTGTGACCTTCCTGCTCTGGGGGTGGTCCCCGAGACCATGCAAGTGAGTGGCAGGGTGAGATGCACAAAAAAAACAAATATTAAAAAAATATGGGAAAGTGCAATTGAATGTGTTTCCCGCAGAGATAAACTGAGACAGTGGTAATATTTGCTGAGAGGCAGACAGTCAGGCAGCTTTGAGGATCGTTTTATCCTGGCGTATTCCAGGTAACTAAGATACAGAGACATTGTCTGTGTGGTGACATCACAGATGGCCCCCAGTGGAAAGCAGGTAACAGCCTGCATTATACATTCACGTATGTATTTAATCTGAACTTAATCACAAACAGCGGGGCTGATGGTTAAAATAGCAAATAAAACCAAAATGATACAGACATCCCTCCTGAAGAATGCATTCTTGTATAACAAGCCAATTCCAAGATCCTTCGGATGCTGACAGCAAATGTTGGTTATCCTGCCTATCATTCAAGAGCATTATTTGAGAATTCAAAGAATCCACTGATTATATTATAATAAAAAAGAAGCTAGCTAAATCCCACAGAAAATTCAAAACAAAATAATTCTGGCCTTGAACCACTTTTGCCGTCTTTTCATTAGATGATACTATCTTCTGTTTAGGCTTCAAATTCTGGGTCAGGGCTATGTTTATATATTAAAATAAAATGGCATTTCAATCCAGCAAGGCACTTACTGCATATTCCTCTGTCCTTTTTTTCATTTTAAGATGGTTTTGATAGGCGTTTCAGACTGAGTTATAAAATGAAGTACTTTGCTTACATGTATGTATTTTATTGGCTTGTAAAAGCGTAAGTGTTGCGTTTTCCATCGCATTGTGCGTGAGCTGAATAAAAGATTGTAGCTAGCACAACTTTACCTTTAAATGCCTGTCCTTGCTCCCACAGAGAGCAGAACTGTTCATTGAGCAATTCATTAACCCTGTAAAATAACTGGAACGCGTGATGGGGTCTTTTGCTCACGTCGTTCTGACCCTGATCGTTGTGGGGTGTCACTGGTGACTCAGAGATGCGCCTGCCAGTTACGGGAGTCTGGGATCGGTAGGGTGCACGTCTTGTAAAACGGGGCCAGCCGATGGCAACCTCTGCAACATTTCAACAAGTAAATATGAGACTACCTATATAAAATTCACATTGCGGTTGCCAGTTGCTTACCTACGCAAAGAGAGTGGCACATGCTGGTGTTTCCATGGAGATAATGAGAAAACAATATGCCCGAATGCAAAAGAGAATAGCCCGAGGGTCATCAGATTCACTTTCGCACAGATGACCTATTATTTCGGCCATAGACTCCAGAGAAATCCTGGAAACAGCAGCATGCTAAATTTCTAACCGCTAATTAAAATGTTGCTGTCTGCCTCAAACAGACAGAACTTATGTAAGACTATAGTGTTTCTCATATGCTTCAAAACAGTCTTTTTTCTGTGATTGTATTTCAGCCATAGCTGTGGGTGATTACTTCTGTTTTCCATTTCATTTTGTACAAACTGCATAAGACTACACTATTTCCAGGCCAGATATAAGTAGCATTTCATTTAAATGACCTCGGTTTGGTTAAATGCTTGAGCCTGAAAGCACAGAGACTGTAACTGAGCTTAAACAGTGCTGCATACACTGTCTTGTCTTGTCATGTCAGTGTGTTTAAAAAGGCTAGATGAAAACAAATCTCAGATAGATCTCTCCTCCATTCTCTGCTGAAAGCCACATCCATCTATGTACAAAATTTGGAATATTCTTTCACTGACGACAAACTTTCCAAAAATATATATTTGGATTGGTACATATCGCTTTATATATCACTTTATAACAAATGTACCCACATATTAAAGGTGAATAATCCAATAACAATAGGGAGTCAAACAAGAAAGAAACCCACAAACAATATTATAAAATCAAACATTCCAAACCTTCTGTTCAATCCTGAATATTTTGGGGATTTTTCTGGTTTTCCAGTCCTATCTAACATTAATAGATCAGAAATGCTCAATATCTGTGACAATGTTTCCGGGGAATCAGCAAACCAGAGAAGCCTATTACGCTATGTCCATGCATTCAATGCACAATATAGACTTTTATAGGTGAAATATTGACAGGGAAAAGAGATACAAAAGGATCTGGGCCCGGTTTCCCAAAACCTTCTTATCGCTAAGCAGTTCTTAAGTTGTACCTTAACCTCTCTCTTAACGTTATGGAACGATTCCCGAAGCGTTCGTACATGAAGTATATCTTAGGTAGGTCACACGTTCGTAAGGTTGGTCCAGACCACTCTTAAGAGTCTTTTTAGCGCGCTAACAATGTGCGTTATCGGGAAACCGGGCCCTAGTGTTTAGCAGCAGAACCACAGAAGTTCGTTGCTATGCAGGAAATCTGCAGATTGCAGGAGGATCAGGGAGACAGGCCAGTCTAGACCATGTTGCATGCCGAGACATGGAGACATATTCACCTTGTTCGTGTTTTAATTATACAGCCAGCGTGAAGGAAAAAATATATCGGCAAATGCTCACAGCTGTGGTATAGTTTTGTATATTTCAACGTCTGAAATGCATGAATAAATTTTTTTTATTTTGTGTTTAATGTGGTATCAGGTTAAAACATCACACTCAGATATGTGAAATGCATCGTTAAAGTATGTGATATGCTCACAGCATGCTCAGCTTGGAGATGAATGAGTCCTGTATTCAAGAGGAGCACTTCATGTCATGTTTACAAACGTTTAATTGCCCCAGAATATTCGCTTTGCAGGAGGAATTTCCCAAAACATGCCATGGAGTTTCAGCATGAAGCTCTCCAGCTTTTATGCCTGCTTCACTGGAGCATGGAAGGTGATGATATCGGACTATATACAATTCTTCACTAAGGAATATTTTCATCAAGCCAGAGAACAAAGATGACAAGTTATTCCATCTTTCTCTCAGACAGATAGACAGGAGGTGACTAGTTAAATTCACATAACTAGTTCTGTTTGGTGTTTTGGATTAACGCCCATGAAGCAACCCACTTCAAGAACATGCAATGAGTCATTAATAATGTGGGCAGTAGGATCAATTTTTCTGCAGATATTAACTCCTTCACTTTACATGCAAGAGTCGAAGTGAAACACATGGACTCAGAACTTCTGACAAGGCAGCAATGCATGCTGGGAAAAACTGATCAATCACTGTACTGTAGATCAGCCGTGCTCTACTGTATTATATAACACGCCAGAGGGTGTATTTATCACGCGTTTCTGCCAGTAAAATTTTCACCGGTTATAATTTATCTTAGAGTAGTGGTGGCTCAGTGGGTAGCTCTGTTGCCTGTATGAGGGTTTGGATACTGCCTTGGTATGTTTGTGTTTTGTGGGTTACCCTCCGTAGACAGGATCGGAGACTAACTGGCATTCTGTCATGAGCGTAGCTTTGCGTTATGTCCTATGCTACATGATCTGAGTAACACTGTCCAAGATAAGCACTAGGAAAGTGCTTGGATGGATATATAACTTTAGCTTTTTAGTTCGTTTGGTTTTATCACCATATATTATCATTGTATTTTTTATTTTATTACTAAAAATGTGAAAATGAGTCTTCCTGACATTGTGATCCTATCATAACTGTGATGTGCAGATGTTCATTGATGGTGTACACTTACTTTTACCTGATATCCAACAAATGAGCCATCTGTGTTGCTTTATTCATTTGCTTGTTTATAATTAAAACCGATTGTCGTACATTAGTATCATCATCAATGCTTGACATTAATCCACTTAATTTGGTGATTACAGATCTATTAGCGTAAAACTGAAAAATATGTACACATTTCCCTTTTTTTAGATATGTTTACTATGTCTAATGTGAAAAAATTGAATATTAAACCACAACTTTTCAGTTTTATATTTGTAATGCAAAAAAGTGAACGATAAGGTTAGATCTGACTTAAATGTCTTAAATTCTTTCACTTTTGTTGCATTTAAGTGTATCAGTAAAAACTCATAGAATATGATTCAACAATTCACTGAATATATTACGAAACATCAAGCTATGAATTAGCTGAGAAGGCATATCATTGTATTGATATACATTACACGGTTGATAAACAATAGTAAAAACCATAATAAAAAAGAGGTTCTCCAATTATGTAATTTGAAAGTAAAGCCAACGACAAAACACAGCAGCATTTTTTTGTCTTTCAGAATACAAATTTTCACTTCATTATGTCAATGAAGAACTGGAAAAAAATCTCAGTATTTGTAACTAATAGATTTCAATTAAAAGTAGCAACACTATTTAAACAACTCTCATTATCGTAAGTGTTGATTTTTAATAGACAATAATACTCAAAGTCACATTATTACAAGCGTAATTTTGTATTACAAAAAAAATCAAGATCGATGTTGGCCAATGGGAGTTAATAGAAAGCGGGGGCCGTTTTCCTCCTCCTGCCCACTTATTCTCCATTGATAGTTTTGTCAATGAATGTTTTAATGAGGAAATTTTTTGCCATACATCACATGGACATCATGGTGTCCCCTGGGGTTTCTGAATTAGGAAAAAAAACAAATGCAAAGCATGACTATGCTAAAGGAAGACGGTCAAATCAATTGCAAATAGAACAGTAGTTTATTCCATCTCTGCTTTATTTAACTGTTGAAGGCTCTCATAACACCCCGCATGTTCTCATCCACCATCCACATTTGGTGAGGCTCACAGAAAAAAAATAAAAATAAAAAACACGAACCTTTATGAATATTATGTCGTAAGTCTTATCCAGTAATTTATTCGTCGGCAAACAAATTCCACTTTTACAACAAATATTAGCTATGAGGTCATTCAGCTTGGAACCAATACAAAATGAATAAATAATAGTGGATCATATTATTAACAATGAAAAAAACTATATGTGCTGTTCTTTCACCATTTGAAATTCAACATTTTTTTTTATAAATTTGTTTCTTTTGAACAAATAAATAATACAATGAATCCCTCATAAATTGTTTTTATTTTTTCGGTGTTTATCCTTTTACCGTCCGTGTTGCAACATGTAGCTTCGGCCTCAAGTGAACAAATCTGAGAACTTTTCCGTGGATCTTGTACAGTGCCTTTTTATAGCTATCTCGCAGTGTCGCTGGATCTGCCGTAACTTCCGCAGTGAACATGTTTCGTTTAAATCGAAGCAGTGAAAAAAATATCAATAACGGAATAAAGAAAACGATTTTGAAAACATCAGTGGTTACAATACTAGAAAAGGATCGTCATAAAGTGTTTATTCAGTGAGTCATTTTGTTTGTTTGTTTGTCTGTCTGTTTGTAGGAAAAATAAGAATAAGAAGAAGAAAACAAAAAAGCTCCTACTGGGAGAAATAATGTCCAAGACCAGCACAATAGAAAATTAATAGTCTATTAATACATTTACAGGGACAAAGGCTCCAGAGGAAAATAAAAAGCATACTATAATGTGCAATGCTAGTATCTGTATATTTACATAGAAATTCATTATAATTCTCTGTAATTAGTTTTTCATCCATTTATAATTGGAATTATTACAGCAAAAACATAAAATATGCTCTTTTAGCATATACAGTACAACAGAGTCCCTTCATGTTTTTTTTTCCCCCAAAAGATCGGTTTTGCTAAACTCGCAGGAACGCCACAGCAAATTTTCCTGTAAATCCACAGATAGGAAGAGATTTTAAAAAGCCAGTATGGATACAGAAGTATAATAAAATAGTTTTAACTTTGTTTTTTTTTTTTATTTCATCTACACACTCAGCTAACAGCAAACAGTTTGGGTTGTTGCCTGTAACTCCTTTGGGAAGTCATAGAAGCTTAGCAGAAATGAAAGAATAATAATGTTCCTTGTTTGACCCCTTCAAAGCAGTCCTTGGGGCAACGAAGAAGATGACAGAAGAGTGAAGTGAGAGATATCCAGGTGAGCAGCTCCAGGGTTCCTCATAGTCCGGATATTGTATCCTTGTACAGCTTGGTAAAACGATGGTTGGATGCAGACATTAAAGTAACAAATAGGATTTGGATCGTCTGTTCAAACCATTTTCTTCACAACCGAAAGGCTTCAAGTCTTATACCGACTGACAGATCTGTAAACCGCTATGTGTATCAGTACTTTGATTGCATTAACGTTCGCAGAATATTGAGGGAAAGGAAAAAAAAAAAAAATCTACAATTGCAGACAGTTGATCCAGAACAGGAGACCACTAGAAGAGACTGCCATCTATAGGCTAGTGACTAAATGCGAGGGCTCCTGGCTGGGCTCGTCAGGAGACGAATCTTCCTTGTTAGCAGGAGCTATGAAGCCATCACTGCCACCTCTTCCCATTTGGTAGTAATTATGCAGCTGGTTAACATGGTCCCGGGAGCCCAAGTTGGGCATGCTTTTATAGTACACGTCTTCCGCGTCAGCGCTTTTACAAGCAGGGAGCTCATCCTCGTCCTTCCCATCACATGGTTCTCCATCAGGTAGGTCGGTGAGCACTGGCATACTGGCATACAGCGAGTCCCTGTGTGGCGACTGGGTCTCCTCTGTGTGCTCGTTGGTGAGCAGCGGGAAGAAACTGTCACTGTTCTCCTGCGGGACCCTTCTCCTGGGGAAATGGGGCTGGTGGCTCTCGGTGGACTGGACCCGCTGTGGTAGCAGGGGTGCATTGGACTCCTCCCGGATGAGCTCCAGACCCAGGGCCTCCTCATGGTTGAAGGTGACGGGGTTGTCCAGGACAACGGGGTCATCCTTACTACCGTTGCTAAGGTTGTTTACTAGCTTGTTGACGTGGTTCCGGTTCTGCTCGCTGGGTCGCTCATGGTTGTTCAGATAGGAGGGGATATAGTTGGACGTCAGTTCCTTCAGGATCTTTTTCTCTAGTGTCGTCTCCTTGTGGTTGTAGCTGCGGTCAATGATTTGAACGCAGTCGCTCATGTATTCACCACCGGCCATGTTGTAGCTGTTGCCATGGTTACCATTCAGTGGTAGAGTATCCATGACACTTGTATCCCTGGCATTGTTCAGGATTCCCTCTGGAAGAGTAGGCAATGGTATTATTACTTTTCCCACTGTCTCCTATACAATCACACACACACACACACACACACACACAAACACAGATTTAAAAGATAATTAACATAGATATTTTATGTATATGTAGATTCCTTGAAGCATTTATGTCTGTGTTGATATTATACTTATGTCGTGCCTTATTTACAGTGTACTAATAATGTGTAACTAGAATCAAAAGCATTCTGCAGATACTTTACCATGAAATAAATCAACTAATAAAAACAAAATCAGGACTTGATGCTTCATGTTTCTAAGTGAATTAGTCCCTAATATTATTAGAATTATCATAATAATTAGTATTATGATTATTATTGTTGTTATTATTATTACTGGACCACCAGGATATATTTATAATTACATTGTTCATATCCAAATGTGCATGAACTGAAATGTTTCCAAATTTGTTTTATTTTATTGAAGTTATTTAAGTGGTAGCAAGACAAAGTCCAAACAAGTACATTATGCAGAAGTTTTTTGTCAGGTTACCATTATTTTACATTTTTTTTTTCAGGGTATGTTTTTGAGTTTTAAATTTTGTGTTAAAGGGTAAATACCTTGTTTTGTTATTTTTATTCTTAAGAAATTTGTTCTTCAAACCATGCTGCTCATAGAGACATCGGGCCAGCCATATGGCCACTGCGGTAAATTAATGAATTTTAATGAATTTCTTCCTTCCTTTCGACAGCGATCCAATAGGCTAAAGCACTATTTGGATTGTATAACAAGTAAGCAGGTTGCTTCTTCACCTCACTTGTAGGATAAATTACTAGGAACTGCTGAAACTGGGAAATCAGGGCAAACTGTCTTCTCAAAGCAGGTGATGAAGCCACAAAACAGCCTCCTTCAATGCCTCCTATTCCAGTGCTGGAGTCCCAAATTTAATCTTAATTAAATAAAAATTGCTTTACCCATTCTAGACTAGGTTAGTGCGTCTATAAAATTAAACATAGTATATAAGTATATAAATCAATATAAATTTCACAATGCTAGTGACTTTTCATTTTATCATTATTTCTTCCCTTATTTAGCTACTTTATTTATTAATTTATTATTTATTATTTGTTCATTTATAATTTTTATTTATTGAAGTAAAAAAGTAAAAAAACACTTGTATAGTTAAGTATTCAGTCTAAATGTAGTCTTTTGCATATATTTACATTTCTCATTTTAAGGCAACTTTATGTATTTGAATATATAATTGATTCGTTATTGTGATTTTTTTTAAAGTAAAGAATGTAAGAAAAAGTCAATGCAATAGCAATAACAACTGATACAGCATCACAGATGAACGGCTTCAATCAATTCAGCTATATAATATAAATTATATGCTGAATTTAGTTAAGGGACAAAAGATGGACAACGAATAACATAAAAAATAATTCACTCACAAACATATACGAAGAAGAAAAATAAAAAACCATGCTATTGCTTAGTTTTAGCATATAATATTATAATTGTTGACCTCAGTCAGGCTGGCCCCTATTTAACAAAGCTTTATGATATAACAGGATGAATTTCTAATTATTTTATGAAAAATGGTATTAATTGACTGTTAATCACAAGCAGAATTAGTTATTACAGTCTTGGCTGTGATAAATATGGGCCAACAATTAAAGAAAAAATAAGTCTTATTTCAAACTAAAATTGTTGAGACTTTCTGTTCTCTCCCATGCAGAGAAATTTTAGAATTTCAATGGTTTGTTAAATTTTATGGCATCTAAATTATATCTCAGTGCAAAGTCAAATATGTTCCTGTTTGGGAAGCTAAAATTGGCAATTTAAAGAATTAGCAAATATGATACTGCATATGAAGAAGTACTTGGACAAGCTGGTAACATTTTGCATGGTACTAAGCGATATTCTAAATATAGAGAACCCAGTCTGGCGTGTCAGCCTACCTATCAATAACATCTATAACGACGCATATTTCTAACTAATTAATAATCACACTGCAAAATCTGATAAATATGATTGCCTTTAAATGGAAAATTAGCAATATATGTCAGGCATATATAGCAACCATGCAGCCAATACTAAACATTCAAAGATGTTTGTTTGGTGTGTCTCCATGGGACAGGGTCAACACCACACAACACATTACAGCTTCTTTCCACGTTAAGCAAAGCTTTCTATAAAAAAATGCCTCTTATTAACTTTAATCCCTGCAATTTACTTTAACGTAATTATTCATTTACATACAGTCCCTGACAGGATTACAAATGAATACAATTTAGCGAGAGCAAAAACTAGAATATAAATTCCCAACCAGGACACATGATAAACTTTTGCATTGAGGTTTATAATTACAAGCACAGTAATTGTGATGTTATATTGATGATATGAGATTATGTGTCGACTGGCTTCTTTTAAGAGTGGTTTATAGGGTACAATGAATGTATATTGCGTTTAAGCGTCAAACCAATCAGATGGCAAGATTAAGAGATGGTGTCATGCTACAAGCATCTTGTCTGGGTTACTTTTTGTTCATTGACTTAAAAAAATTAACCGAAGTAGAAAAGAACACAATGACCGCAGAATAGCCGATCTTTTGCGTCTGTCTTTTGTCAGCATAGAGTGAAAAGAAAGTAAACTGAGGTCAATTACATTTGATATGCAATGTTTAGCTTTACTCCCATACTTGTCTCTCTGTAGGGGGCTAAACGACAGCATGAGGGAAAGGAAAGAAGAACACACACGTAAGCCAACAGTCACAGATCGAGAAAACGTGAACAAAAGATGGCATGTAGAGGACAGACTCCCAGAATCGTCATTCTGCTACTACGTACTCATTGTTCGTCTTACTGCTAGCTAAGATCTGCAAACATGTTGGTTATAAAATTGCGTAACTTGTAAACAGACAATTTCGATATGCAAGCTACTCTCATTCCTGGAAATGACATGACAGCTTACTTGTTGCTCCATTTACTCATTTCGGTAGGGGGGCATTTGAATGACCTTGATTTGAATGATGACTGCAAAAACTGATCATGAGGCTTTTCTGATCATAAAAATCAACAGACTCCTACACGTCATTTGAACAACATTGCAGTTTGTCTTTTTTTATATCTGCTGTTGTGTCAGAATGTCTTGTTGTTCAACCCAGTCAAAGCATAGTTTCTAATGAAAATGTTATTCATTTATTCTCTTACTTACTTAAATCTTGCTACCTAAATTTTGCTACTCACCCAATAGTCGCATACTGCCTACTGACCCACTCATGTTTCATAAGTGAAGAGAATATTATTTTTTGCTCAGTCATATCACAAGTCATAATGCAAACTTGTTTTTCAAAAAGTCAGGTTACAATTGACCCAGATGCAACAAGTGAGTATTTTAGAGAAAAAGCAGAAAATGCTGTTTTCCAAATGTGTGATAAGCAATTATAAAAATCCAAAGTTCTAAAAAAATATGTCACAACCATAACCAGCACAGCAGCTGTTTACTGATCTGAGGAAACTTACCAAAAATGTGTGCATTCAAAAACTCCATGACAAAATGAATACTAAGGACATACATACAGGTAGACAAGAAGCACACAAACAAGCCTTCAGAGACAGAATATTGCAGCAACATGTTCATAAGAAATTGTGACATATCTGGCTTCTAGTAGGTATACATTTTAATGTCAAGCAAATACTTTGGAAAACGTATATATTTAGGCACGATAATTTGGGCAGGGACCACCAAATGGAAGGTGCCATCCAATTCCTTTTTGGTTAATTAAACCGAAATAACCCGCCAGGATATGCCTCAATTTCCATCACACGCCATGAAGAGCAGCTGTTCGGAATCAGTGGCTCTATAAGCCAGGCAAAATACGTTTACCAGTATCAAGGGTTACAAAAACAGGGCCAGCACACCTTGCGTGTTGTACATGCTCACAGAAGGGTTGTTATAGACCGCCGATTCCCCAAGCAATGTGTTATACGGATTGTTAGTGCCATGGGGTCGAAGCAGCGCATTAGTTATAAGATGGTTAGCCATGGCGCCTGCCAGCCAGATAGGAACACAGAGAAAGAAAACACATAAATATCAGTCAGGCAAATGCAGTTCAGCTGAAAGTAAAGATAAAATAAAATGACAAAAAAAAGCAATCAATCTCTTTGTCATTCGTCACAGCCAGAAGTTTGACCAATAGCGGCGGCAAAGCTGAAGCCTGAGATTTATGTGATCAAAGGGGAAAGTGTGCACAAGCTGTTTGTTCCCCTTCCCCTTTCATGGAAAGTGCTTAAACATTTAGACAAGTAACAAAAGCCAGCTCAAGGGTAGGTAACATACAGAAAAGTGAAGCCTTAATTCATATCACACATGAACCTGTTGTGCATTCAGTGAGGCACCTTGCAGTCCCCCACTGTTTCTTAAATGTATCTTTTTTTAACTGACATGGGAAGGCAGAGCAGACCGAATGAACATGGCAAATGGACGAATTGGTACAGGTTCTTGGCCTTCGATGTGTCTGGGTTACTGTTTACTGCAAAATATAGATCGCTAAATCGTTCCAAGCAAAATACTGAGTTGTATAACTTTTGAGTGTTCATGAGAACTACTTTGCGTGCCTGCCGATAAATCAAAGCTATTATTTCACATCTGAAATTATGTTGAACGGGAAGGATTCTAAATTATTATAATTATAATTACAGTCAGACATTTCCCTCATTAAGCCCAAATTAGGGTATGGGATGTTAAGACTTTTTTTAAATAAAACATACACATATATACACACACACACATACAACCCAGGAAAAAATTAAGAGACCACAGCACAATAAATAAATCAATCAATCAATCAATCAATCACTCAATCCTGGTTTAATCCTGGTCCTGCTGGCAGACGGCTACACTGAGCAGCAGGTTGCTACCAGGTTCAACGTTTGTAAGACAGACGTAGCCTACACAAGAACAATGTGAAGCAGGAGACACTGGGAATGACCAGAAACCAGCCAAGTAATGGGCATAAGTGACTTTCTAATGTCAGAGATGACCGTCAACTTATCCAGCAGTGCCTCATGAATTGGAGGATTCAAGGAGTGGGAAACATTAAGTGGCGTGTAGTGCACTGCTAGGACAGCTAGTATCAGGCTCCTAGAAGCAGGACTGAAGTCCGATAAAGCAAGGAAGAAGCCCTTCATTAAAGAGAAACCAGAGAACCAGGCTGCAGTTTGCCAAAAAAATTATATTTTACACAGATGCATAACCATAAATCAAGAAATGAGTGAAACAAAAAAATTGTGCTGTGGTCTCTTAATTTTTTTCCGTGGCTGTATATAAGTAAGATTTTGTTGAATGCAATACACATAAAATATCTTTATCTGTGAGGAAATGTTTATGTGCAGCAAGGTTTTAAAATCCCTGCACTAAGTTTATCAGAAACAAAACTGGCAAATCATAAAAAAATAAGAAATCACACACTGTCATCTTGATTAACAGCACTAGGTATAATTATGTTTTAGTTGTTTCAATAATAATTTTTTTATCATTATTTTTTCTTCCCTTTGCATCAGTCTGTTTTGAATTATTCTATAATATGTCTGCCTACTGTCAGTAAATTAGATGTAGTGTCTGGGCTGCTTAACGATGGTAATTATGCATAACGATGGTGCAGTTGGCTGAGCTCAGCATGTGTGATGCTCACCAAATCCTGTTAGAAAGCAGGTGAGTATGTCTCCTTTTAACAAGAGTGGGTGCAACTTGCCTAGAGGAACTGGGACTTAACAAGCAACAAACGGTTATTATGAATGTTGCGCTTGGGACCCTCAGAGAAACGCTGGACGGTCTTGTCACCAATTACGTTGTGAAATAGTTTAGAAAATATGAAAAAATATTTAGCTTTTCAGGTGTTTACTCACTGATGTTAAAACACTAAAAGTCGAAGCTCTGAGTGAAACATATGACCAAAAATACAAAACAAATAATTTTTTCTTGCTGTATGAAGATAATAGAGAGGATTTGAGAGTTAGGTTACTAATCCATGACAGAATTAGCAATACCTATTCAAGTTGGTTCTTCTAAGAAGCTAAAAATAGTAATTAAAGAAAAGTGCTAGACCAGCTTTATATGAAAATGCCGGTTAGCATATTTTACCACATCAACGTGTGACAGCACATTGACCTCTACAGATCTGAATCTGAACATGTTCCAGGCTATTATTTTTCACTTTCCTAGTAATTGCCTCTAAAATGTAGGAAATCACACAACAATCAGGGGAAAGAAACATCTTTTAAATGTACCTCTGATAACTGATAAACACCCAGTGATTTCAAACAAAATGTTCTGACTGGTACGATGCTTTGATTAGCCCGTATCCCTGACATATCAGCTTAAACTATCATTTGTTAAGCTGCTTATTGTGAGCCCAATAAGTGAGAGGATTTGGAAGTTAAAAATCACAGACAAGTGGAGAGCATGCAGTCTATGAGATGCCCCAAAAGTACGGTGACAGTTAGGCCACCAATTCTATTTCCTGTCACTAGCTTTTCTGTCAGACAGAAAATTGGTTGTGAGTGAAGGTGGCGAGATCTCGTCACTCACTCCCAGCTTATTAGTGTCTGAGCAAATCTCAGTTTAAACTTGAGTTGAGATGTCTATAAATAACTTGTCTTGATTAATGTGTTTGCAAAAAATCTTGCCAGAGTTCAAATGCCCAGCTGTGTATGTTTGTATGTTTAATCGAAAATTCCTGTCCCTAATACTGTATGTGACTGTGGATCCAGTGGTGGACTGGAATCCAATCCAGGCCATCCCCTGGTACTGTGTGACCTCTGACTGATGGGATAGGTTCCAGGCTAACACGGTGAGCCTGATCTGGGTAATGTGTAGGAAAGGTGGAGTCTCATAAGAGTGGAATTTGAATGCCCATTGAACAAATTATTAGTTGCCTGCATGTTTTTTTTTTCAGTTATTGAAAACTTTTGCATTTATTGAAGAAATGGTAACATTTTACTTGAGGGGGCACAAGTAACTTATTAACTCAGTTACTACTCAACAAATTATGAACAAATATTGTAACTGCATGAACTTCAAGAACCGCTAAGATTAATGATTAATGATGACCGGACATGGGATCAGTACGTTACTAACACTTAGTTTCTGGGTAATTAATTAATTAATGCCCAATTAATAATGTACTACTACATTATTGTGCATTAAAATGTATTAAAATTTTAAAATACAATGGAGTATATGTTTTTCAACAATACATGGGCATTTTTCTGTATTATATATAAATGATTCATTTTGCAATCAATGAGAATTAAAATTTTGCAGGAACTTCAACAGATATGCCTAATAGAGTACATCCTGATCGCTTTATCTGCTGCCGCGATTAAATTAGTTACCTTCTTTTTTCTTTTGCCACAATAGCAACTGAAAGCTGTGGCGTATTTTGCAGTAAATCAGTTAAACCACATAGACAGTGACAAAAAGGATTATTCCTGAAGCCATGGATTCCAAAGTAGTATTTAGTAAGTTATTTTGTTATTGTTATTTTGATTTAATTGCATGCTGAAGAATTATCCTAAAAAACAACAACACAGTGCAGGCACATATTTATTACACAAAGGCATAATCCATATTTGAGAGGTGTAGGTCAGCTGTCAGAATCATGCAAAACGGAGCGGCAACAAAACAGTGAACCTTAAGCAAAAGGTGCCCCTTTTTAAAGGACGGCAGATGTTCCATCCAGCCGCTGAGAGCAGTGCGGCTAATTCGGCGATTACCTCGGTTGAGTGTAGCCGAGTTGTTTATGTCGCCTGTAATGAAGGAGGACTCGGACTGTTTCCTGACAGTGTCATTCCACATCCGGCGGATTCGACTCTGGAGAAGGGGAAGATAAAAAGAACAAGAAGAGGAGCCCAGTGGTCAAGCTGACAGGTCGATGGTATCTGCTTCACTGGCAGAACACAAAACGCTAACTAATAACCCGCAGCTTACCTATGAGGTTTCGGAAACCATACCCTACAATTCGCACTGACAGTCTATAAATCAAACTGCCTTTCCAGCAAGACACCATCTGATCTTTCCAGAAAGTTCCCTTTCCGTTACGCTCCAACATGATACACATGAAATCACAGGGTAAGAACACAGTGGGTAACACTACTGACAACATGACGATATTTTGTGTAAAAGACTCCTCTGTTTGCTCTTCCCCCTAATTGTCTCACAGCCTTCGTGAGAGGGATATGGCATGTAAAAAGTACGACTCAGGACAAACTTTCTGTACACCTTTCTAAATCAACACAGCATGGGAGAGGAGAATCACTAATGGCATGCCTCGGGGAGCAAGCAAGATGTGCTTGGACATGTGCAAGACTTTTTGTTAGATGTTATAGCATCAGGGCAGTGAAGAAACTAATGATATCCACTGAGATTCATCCATCTGCCAAATGAATACTGACCCATATTGTAGAATGCATCATTATCCCACAACATAATCACTATTAACCTAATACTCCTATTGCACCTTTCTAATGCTTTCTGTCCACACATTATATATAAAGTTGTTCAATAAAAAAAGGGCCCCTTCAAATACAGCTAGCATGACTTTCGATGGAAAGCACATATTAAAACCTCAATTTGAGGTCAGTTGTTTACAGCCTACTTTGTTGATTAGATGTTCATTTAAACCCTTAGGTCTGACCATCAATTACCGCCTTTTTAACAGCCGGCACTTAACATTCCCAGCTTATGTAATTAATATGTCGATATGCGCTGCAATCCAGCAATCATTAATTAGGGACAGAGTCGATGGTGTGGCATACCATTTTCTGTATCGGGAAAACGTAGCTTTAAATACACGTTACACAAGACTGTCTGATAGTAGTCGTATAAAAAACGAGATTACACTCTAATATTACAGCGGCTTTGATGTTGTAGCACAACGATAAACTGGAACGTGAAACAAAAAAACTCAAAATAAAGGGATGTCTCAATGTTTTGACTGAGACTGTTATAACTGAGATGGAAACGCCTTAATCAACGGTAGGGCTAGCTGTACCACTTCCTTGATTGGCTGAATTCCTGAAGATTTCATTGGTCATTCTAAGCACTGGAACAACAGGCATCTCTAGCGCACTCTCACCCGTATCAATTAGTGTGCTAATCAGCCTAATTACGTGTGACATAAAGCACAATAGATTACAGCCTTCCAGGACCAGAGAGGGCTGCCCGAGAGCAGCTGACAGAGCCTCTTCACCTGTGATCCTGTGGAGTAGCGGCCGGGGGTCCGGGAAGCTGTGCTTTTCCCTGAGGCGATAGATGTCTCCACGCTCTTCCCGCTACAGCAGTGAGTGCGGAGACATTTGCCATATTCCTTTCGGACCTGTGAGGTGGCACACGCAATTCAGGGCAATCCTCCTCTTGCAGATTTGCATGCATTATTAACAGCGTTGTGACTCCAGATATGCAGACAGTAGCATAAAGCACTCTAAGAGGATACACGTTTCTGGATATAACCTGACGAAATTGTTGTTCCCTCAGGGCTGGAAATTAAGTTCGGCCATTCGCCTAAGGTGAATAATGTAGGCGAAGGGCGAAGTACAAAAATACTGAAAACTAGCCCGCTGGCTGGTAAAACAAAAAAAAAAAGAAAAACATGTTGGATTACATTTTTTACGGAACTAGCCCAGTTGCCTAGTGGTAGTCAACTAATCTCTTTATTTTCATAAAAGTTAATAAATAATGCCTTAATACGTTCAAGTTTCATAGGCCATCTGGATACACGTCTCCTTCGTTCCACCTTTTCTTCCGTTTCACACAATTCTCTAACGATCCATTGACTGTTTGACATTGGAGATGTGGAGTTCAGGGGCATGGGAAAACAGCAGCTTGTTTGCAGCTCCAAGCTTCAGTGTATCTATCATCAAACCTTCCACTCTGCATAATGTTACCTCAGCCAAGCAGAAATACACATTTTGGGCGTTACCTTTTTTTGCAGAATGCAGTGGAAAATGAAGATGAACATGCCCTGCAGGGAGTTGAATATGGTGAAGAGGTAGGCCATGATGACTGTGCTCTCGCTGATGTACATCAGCCCGAACGCCCAGGTCAGTCCCAGCAGGCAGAGAAGAGCAATGGCACCTATGACCCAAGATCTGCAAAAACGAAATGTTGAGAACAGGTAAATATTCTGTGTCATCAATATGGTAACACTGTACTTGGAACTGTCATCAATAATGCATGATGGATACCTTCCTAATGGAAAAACTGTTTAAGTACCATTATAAGTATAAATATAAAAATTAATAAAGCATTACAGCATCTTCTATTGACAGTCATAAGGCATTATGGTGTTGATTATAATACTTCAAAAGCTACAATGAAGCTTTCTTCTATAATGCACTGTAATGCATTATGATGGTCAGTTTATGGTTATTAAGGATGCTTCATGCTGTATAATGATATAATAATACTACAGTGCATTATAGGTGAGAGGTTACACACAAATTACGCTTTTTATAGCTTAGTCTATAATGCTGTATTAATGCATTATAATGTATTATGAATGTGTTCAGAAAGATTTTATCACTATTTTTAATATCATTTTTATTATATATACATACAATTTTTAATCATTATTACAATCAGATCATTTAAACACATCACCATCACTATAAATGCAGCTTTCAGAAGGCAGGCGAACTATCAATTAAAATGCCATTTGGCTCTTAAGAGTCCCTGCTTGTTTACTCAGATGGTAGTTTATTTGATCAACTTCCTAATAGTCATTGTTATGCCAAAGTTGAGGATTGGAGTCCGAACAGAAAGAAAGGAAAAGAATAGACTGGATTTAACCTTGGCAAACCGAATAGCATTTTTAATAAACTGGGGAGTGGGTTATAGTTGGTTTCCCGCACACACTTTGAGTTTCCTTTCCATACATGTAGGCCGCCATTTAGAACACTGGTGTACTTTAAGATGAGAAGTGAGACACTCGTATTTGACATCATATAGATCAACAGAAACTACAGATTTATGATGAAATATAACGGATCCCATTTATAAATGCATTGAGTTTAAAATTACATTTGGCATTAGAGAGCTTACCACAGTTATTAAAACAACAGACTGAACCGTCATACTCATGAATACTGATGACTGAAGAATTAAATATAAATTGATGGCAAGACTGAAGCCAAAGAAGACAAAGTCTATAAATTAATTTTACCTTCAAAATTTAGTTATTTTCTTTTAAAATACTTTGACAATTCAGCTTGTTCCGAATGAAAAACAATGCTCTCAGGTTCCTTTTAGGCCATTATAAAAATTAAAGTCTTGGTTTTTAATTTAAAAACTCATATAACCCCCCCCCCCCCTCCCATCAGTACAATTATATTTAGTAGTTCTTCTTCAATATTTTTGTGAATTTGTCTTGCAGTTTCCAAAGCCACTCAGGAAAACAACAACAACAAAAAAAGACATAATTTTGCTGTAGCTATGGAAACAAAACTAACAAGCAAAATTAGACAATGACCGATGAATTAACTGCAACGTAAAATTCGTTTACTCTCAATCCAAATTACATATAAAGAAAGAATTCAGTTTTTGAACAATGTTTAATGTTTAATAACAGTCATGAATTGCACCAAATGGGGATATTGTTTTGAGAAAGAGTTCACTTACACAGCGTTAAAAAAAAATCCAAACATAATTTCATAACACGTTACGACGAAATCTTAGCATTTAGCATAATTGCTGTAATTTCTTGCAACACAAATGGAAATTTCAATTTGCCAACATCAGCTGACTTAATATTTAGGATGAAAGGAAATTAATCTAAAATGTAGCAATGTCCCAAACACGTAGATAAGTCAGCTATGATCTGAGGTAGTGAAATGCAATGCTAAATTTTTGACAGAACACTTTTCAATACTGTAAGATCATTTCTGTCTAGAAATGTTCATTAGCTAGTAATGAGGATGTTTACTACATCCTTAAGTACCCCTGAAAAACATACAAAACACAGTTATACTTGTAAAAAGTTTCAATCTCTATTAGTATTCAATTATTATATGAAAATTTAATTCATTATTGTGGCACAGAGTGCAATGTTTTTGAGTGATATGTATTTCTGATGACATACATATAAATTTTACCATTCCTAGTAAAGGCAGAATTATAATTTATAATATATATGCAAAAGGTACATTTAACTGACCGGTTTTGCTTTAATCCATCAATGTGAGCAAACATTGGGAATTTTTTTGATTGTACCTACACACAAATCTATAATGGCAGGCAGGTGGTGTAGTGGTTAAGGACGCAACCGTGTAGTCGAAAGATTGCCAGTTCGATTCCCTGACCTGCAAGTACCGCTGAGGTACCCTGAGCAAGGTACCGTCCCCAAGCACTGCTCCCCGGGCGCTCACATAGCTGCCCCCTGCTGTGTCACATTGTCACATGGGTTAAATGCAGAGGACACATTTCGTTGTTGCGTGCTGTGGTGCGTCAACAATGACGCTTAATCACTTTCACCACCTTCACCTTAAAATCTATAAAATCACGAAAAACCTTTCATATTTACATTCACCAATGGAAGTCTCATACTAATTATAATAATTTAGGTATCAGTTGCAGTTATTGGGTTTCTATAGTTACAGCTACAGCTATAACATAAACATGGTTTACATAGTTTGATGCTTCAACTTGATGCAACTTGAAGAATTCTATAAAGATATTTAAAACTAAACTAAACTACTAAATGATATTGAGTCTCATACAATGCTCCAAGGTCTCTTTCAACAGCCCTTGGTGGTGGGGGGGGATCTTAATATTTGATAACCTGGATATGGATGCAGAGATGTTCTGGGAAAGAAACTAAATGTGGGTCAAGAAAAAGGTAAGGAAATTAAATCCAGAGTGTAAAATCTTCAAAGCTAATACTATAATTTCACCTATAACAGAATATTCATTTGCTCGGTATATTGTACGCAGTAGCTGTAGATATCAAAAATAAAATATTCCACAACCATAAAGGGTTCCATAAAACATTTACGCACATTGGCAGCTTTGAGATAGGGTGACTTGCAGTTTCAACCAACACATCTTAATATTCCACTGAGGCCTTATACCCCACAAAAAAATTAACAAAGATCAAAGCAATGCATTCAACTATAAGACATCAACTCATACTGCAATTATAGGTCTTTAGAGTAGCAGCCATAATGGGACCATAGGGTGGTCAAGTGATAAATACTACACACAAAATAATCAAATCAAATGTTAGTTTACTGGACATGTGGAAAAGGATAGAAAATCGCTGTGGTGAAGCGATTGTGATATTCCCATCTCTTTCACTAGTGACTAGATTAATTTTTTACAGGAAAAAATCCCGTTAGCTATGCCGTGGCTTTCTTACTTTTTTTTTCTTTTTCAAAACCTTTTAAATTTTTAAAAATGATAAACAATTACGCTAATTACTACTGGGCATTTTACTACACAAAATCATACATAAATGTGTTTTTTCAGCTTAGGCTTTTAAACAAATTGCACAATGGGCTAGTTAAGCCTCATAACAAAATGTATTACTATGTACAATAATTCACAATAGGACAATTTATGAAATGTTATGAGCTCTTTATTTATTTACTTATATTAATGTGATATATATGTGCTATAAAAAAATTAATGGCCCCTATCGCTTAAGAGCAATGCTCATTCAATCCTCAGTGATTAAGCAAAGATAGATATAATAAAGCATTCTGAACTGTGAAGCATTCCAAACTGTGAAGCATTCCGGACTGTGAACCATTCTTAATTGTGAATTGTGAATTATGAATCATTCTGAATTGTGAAGCACAGGGGCACATTAATGCATAGGCTATCCTAGGCTATAGCCTAAGGCCTTGGCAAACATCAGGGCCCTGCCCGTGTCAGGAAAAATGGAACGGTTAGTTAAACTGGCAACAGCTCAGTGACCATATGGTAGTAAATCCATCCCTGGTGACGCATTCTGAATTTTGAAGCATTCTTGTTTTACAGAATTTTGACCAGCACTCTATAGGACTTAGAAATATATCATCTTAATGAAAGGTACATATTGATAGTGCTTTTTTGGTCATACTTCATATATAATATAATAGTGCAGTGTTCTTCCTGGGATAGTGTCACTGTACTTGATCGACAGTCACTGACTGACACACAGACAGACATTCTCCAGTTGTTTATGGTCAGTCAGGCTCGTCTAAAGGAGAGACAATCCCAAAATAAATTTGTCTATCTCTACGCTGATGTGAGTAAATGACTGAAAAAGTGCCCTGGTGGAAGTAAAATTGCATCTCTGTTGAACCGAATATGATTCTTTTTGACAGGAAAAGTGCCACCCTTTAGGTACGGCCAGGACACTGGCTGGGTAATGGCAGGCTTTAAAGCTCGGATAGTGCTTTAATAGAAGCAGGGTAAATGGGCAGGGCTCTTTGGAGCTGAATAGGGTGCTCCCAACCCAAAAAACTAGAGTGTGACTACAACATATCTGCAGATATTGAAGGGGAAAAAAAGCAAAGACACAAATTTACAAAGATACAAATGTTAGGCACAATTTAGGAGTACAGATCATAAATATATCTGTAAATCTGTGCTGGATGGTGTATGTACCTACAGTCCCCTCCAAAAGTATTGGAACAGCAATTAATTTGTTTTTGCTGTGCATTGAAGAAATTTGTGTGTGAGCCCAAAAGAATAACATGGGAAGAGAAATCAGCATTTCAGCTTTTATACATCCATTTTCAAAAACCACTCATGCTGTTCAGGGTCACGGGGGGTCTGAAGCATATCCCAGGGGCTATGGGCACAAGACAGGGAACAACCCAGGATGGGGGGCCAACCCATCACAGGGCACACTGACACTCACACCTATGGGCAATTCAGGAACTCCAATCAGCCTTGGCATGTTTTTGGACTGTGGGGGGGAAACCCCAAAACAAGAGCATGCAAACTCCACACACACACAGAACCGGGCCGGACACTTGAACCATGGTCCCAGAGGTGTGAGGCAACAGTGCTAACCACTGCACCCCCGTGCCACCTGCTATTCCCTGGTATTTACATGTAGATATGATTAGCAGCACAGAACAGCTCATTCTGTATCAAACCAGGCAGTTTTTCTAGCGAGCAGAAGTATTGGTGTACGCCAAGCAACAGGTGTTTCTTGTTACCCAGGTATGTCATATAAAATGAACTATTTAAACTCTGGCTTTTCTCTGTGAAGACTGCATTTGTTTAGAAGGGCAGACAGACAGGGAGCTATCTGAGGGAGGAGAGCAAGCCATTTTGAAGCTGAGATGGGGCGAAAATCCATCAGAGGTATTAAAAAAAATGTGTCATAGCCAGTACCACAATTTGGAATGTCCTGAAAAAGAAGGAAATCACTGGTGTACTGAGCAACAGACTTCTAACCGGGCGTCCTGGAAAAACGACAACAAGTGATGACAGACAAATGGTGAGAGCAGTAAAGAACCCCCCCCCCCCAAAACAACAGTCCGTAACATCATGAACGACCTCCAAAGAGCAGGGGTGGAAATATCACAATCCACTGTTTGAAGGAAACTTCAAGAACAACAATACAGAGGCCAGACAGGATTTTTCACAAAAGATGGGCCACAACAGTCCTAGTCCAAAGTTTTATGGACTGATGAGACAAAGATTAACTTTTAAGAAAGTGACTGAAAGGTCAAGGTATGGGGAAAGAAGGGATCTGCTCATGATCCTAAGTATATAATCACATCTGTGAAGCATGGTGGAGGTTCTGTCATGGCTTGGGCTTGCATGGCTGCTTCTGGAACAGGTTCAATCATATTTAATTGATGATGCAACTCATGATGGTAATAGCAGAGTGAATGTAGTAGTCTACAAAAATCAGCCATATTGTCTAATGGATGGTTTTGAACTGACCAAGTCCATCAGCAGATCTTAACCCAACTGAATATGCATCTCACCTCCTGGAGAGAAAACTGAAGGAAGTAACCCTGTAACTAAAATTAACTGTGGTAAGAGCCTAGGAAGGCATAACAATGAAGGAGCAAGAAATCTGCTGGGGTCTAAAGGTCGTAGGCTGGATGCAGTTACTGCCAGCAAGGGATATGCAACCAAATATTAAGTGTTTCTGTCTAATGTAGTTGAAAACATTCTGTTCCAATACTTCTGCTCACTTGAAGAACTTTGTGGCTTCATACAAAACATGCTATGTTCTATGTTTTACATATCTAGATATAAATACCAGGAAAAACAAACGCTTCAGTGCAGAGCAAAAATAAATGAACTGAACTTGATGGTCCAATATATTTGCGTGGAACTCTATATACAGTTGTGCATGCACAATCCACAACTTACAATTCTATATTTGCTAATCTTCAAAGTCACGTTTTTAATAATTGTTTTTCAACTACACAACTGTCACTCCAGCTTATTCTAAATTCATAATGCCAGTTAATTTGCTAATTAATCTGTTGCATAACCACACTGTCAAGCAGCCAAACAAACCACAAATATGCATTCGTTCTAATAACCATGGCACAAATAACAGTGTATTTACTGACAGTCATTCATACGATATAATTTGATGTCGAACTATTATCTTCTATTACCAACTTCCCATTATGATATCAATTATTATTTTATGTTTTTAGACCCCATGCCATGTTGTCATAGAGACCCTCATCATAAATGTTTCTTGCACAGGGACCACGCTGATTTCATGATGAAAGTAAATGGATTCCAATGATAAAAGCAGGAAATGACTGACTGGGAAGATGCATGGGTTATTTGCCTGATCCACATCTTTGTTCATTATTTATAAACTTGGTTAACGCAAGTAGAGTTGCAAGCATGATCTGGGTCGCTTTGCTGAAGTAGCACTTGAAATAAATCAGTATAAAATAAACCTTTAATGGATGCTGCATCCAAAAGCAGAAAAAAAACAGCATTGAAAAAAATGCTGTGAAAAAAAGCACGTGTGATTCCAGAATATTAGGAATGGTGCTGTATGGGTAGGGATGCTAGTGACCACTGAGCGCTGGAAATCCAAGTGCTGTACTGTACAAAGGCCCCTGTAATCACTACTACTAGGTGTGATATTTCTCAGCTGTATTTATGGCTGACTGCTACACCAAAGCTAAATCAGTGAATATAAAGCCAGCCGTGTATAAAAATACTCTGACGGAGTCATCACATCTTTTATGGAGGGATGTCTGTAACTTATGCTGAGAGTTTTTGGTCTTATACACCAGGGCAAATGAAGGGTCATGTAAGTCCAGATTAAGACTGAAACAGGCAGGCGGTAGAAACCAGGCCGATCGATTTCAATTGCAACAGCCTATGTACCTTTATATTTCTCAAATGGATAGTTTTCCTAAGAAATTAATGACCTTCTCAGCTGCTGGCTTGAGGTTATTATGAAGATGTCTTACTTGTGAACTGACCTGATTTTCATAAGTGCCATAACTTTAACTTTTTTCCCCTCTTCCTGGGTAGTCTGTTAACTATATGGTAGAGTGTACTAGCAAAGCAGATGTGGAAAATGTGGAAACTAGAGAGAAACTGCTAGTTAGTTTGTAAAGTTTGACCGGGTGATAATTCAAACTCACAACACCTAAGCAATTACTGAGATTGCGAAAGACATTTGTCCCAATACACAAGAGCTAAAAAGAGAAATTATTATTATATGATAGTGGAACACCTCCATATAAAATACACAAGACTAGACCAGAGGTGGGAGGAAAGGGCTGTTGTGTATGTGGGTTTTTGCATTTTTACAACTCCCTAATTAGGTTTCTAATTAGGGGACTGATTGTCCAAAGAGTCCTCACACCTGGGTTTGAACAGCTGACCTAAAGGTTATCCCGAAAGCCTGCATATACACTGGCCCTTAGTGGATGAGATTGCCCACCCCTGGATTAGACTAATATGACCTTTCATCCTTGTACTTTCTACAACACTGTGCATATATCTGTAGGGTTGAAATACTTACTATGCCTTTGCTGCTGCAGATGCATCGTTATCAATAAACTCGCTTCATTTGGTGGCCAAGAAGCGATTAAGATGCATTTTTCTCATTGCATTATTCTACGTGCAGGCCTGCGTGTGGAACACTGTGAGCGGCCAGGGCTTCTAGCGCGCTGTGACTATCCAGTGCCAATCTGGCACTTCTGCATAGGGAGGTAATCAATCCAGATATCCACCATTTCCAATAGAGCCTCATGCTAGTCTTACATTAGCAGAAAGGTAGGAGGGCAAAACAGTGTGACTGGCATGGATATTACATCACACTATAGTCTGGGGAGGGCGGGGGGGGGGGGGGGGGGTCTTCCCTTTTTTTTTTTTTTACAAGTTGGTTGTTTTGGGTGGGGTTTTTTTTTTTTTATTTTTATTTTTTCTGTGTTTTCCTGGGGGTGGTGGGCAGGTTTTTTTGTTGTTTTTTTGTGT
>JAODKM010000048.1:3563948-3574958 GCA_026780845.1 Petrocephalus sullivani | reverse complement strand
TCAGGAGGGGCCAATTAAGCCCCGCTAGAGGGCAAAACAGGGAACGAGGCACGAAGGGCGGGGCTGAGTGTAACAGTCACACAGTGAAAAAGTGATTTGAAACAAAATACCATCTACTTTAGAATATCAGAAAAGTAAGAAAACTGGTCTATACCTCATCTACAGTAAACCCCAGTGAGACCCCAAAGAAACAGTTTGAGTTCATAAACCCACAGATGTTCTCAACTTGGTAAGATTGCTCTTTGTAGTCAACAAGAGGTGTTTGCAGACAAATGTTCCAAAAGTAGTTACCAAGTGCAAGGGAGTGTTTTCACGCGGGAGAATTAACTGCTGTATACGTTTCTGTATTAAAAAAAAAAGTATAAGCCTTTTGTGTTTTTCACATCTCTTATCAAATATTTAGGCTGAATTGGATGAAAATCTGAGAATATTCAGTGTCAAAATTATGCCGGTACGTAGGCTGGAAATACATTTTCATAGGATGGTATATAAACTCAGGAATACACAACAGTGCAGGCAAACCAGAAACAGAAATCCATACTGTATTTAAATCAACACTTGAGCAAAATATGCTCACATTTCTGCTGCTGCTCGGCACATCTTAAAGTTAGGAAAGTACTTTCTGTATGGTGTCTTGAAATTCTATACTCTCCAAATCTGGAACAAGTGTAAGTAATGTGATATTCAAATAAAATACTTATTATTCACCGTGCATGTACATACAGTGAAACACATTCCATTAATGAGGGGGTCAAATTCAAATAGCGCGACTGTAATTAACAGCAGCCAGGCTCTGTACATAGCTATCGTTTTCACGCCTACGAGGCAGGTGTAGGAAATGTTAGCGTGGAGGATGCCTCCAAGCTCACAACGACTCCGCTGTTCTGCCGAGGTGACGATATCCCGAGGCATGCGATAAATGGTCCACAGTTATCCGTGATACAAGATCATCCCCGGAATTTAGCAAAGCTGCGGCAGTAGCTTTGAACTTCCAGCTGCTCGGACTCACGTCTCTACTAAGGGAGGGACAGAGGAAGGCTTTTAAAAAGGCCCTCACCCTGCAGCCCCCGTCAGGCCAGATGGCCAGGCACTGAAGGGAGGCACAAACGTGAATTGCACGGGAAAGCAAAGACAGTCCAGCCGTGTTTACGAAATTAGTCCACACGATGGATCTCAGTCAATTTCTAATAACCCTAGGCTCACCCTCGGTATGGTTAGCAATGATATGATTTAGCTAGCTACCTCTGTATTTGTGACTGTTGCACTCCATTGCATGAAATGACATCAATATTATAAACATAATATGTTGACTGCTATTGCAAATAAATACACAGCTGGAAATGTTTTTATTTTGTTCTAAAGTAATATAAATACAATGTACTAACTTCCCAAAGAACAAAAAGCTTGGGATCACCCTGATTCATATAATTGTAGGTAAGGTTTTAAATTGCCTATGTTTGTATCTATTTGATTAAATAAAACTATTGGCCTCTATTTCAGCATGCATTGAACTTACGGGGTTTGCCAATGAAATAGCTACCCGTGTTATTATTTGAGTCCGCCTTTCTTGCAAATAACAGAATCTAAATTAATTGTCATTTCTGTGTTAGACATGACCGAGACAATACTGAGTGTGCACTGTTACAAAATGTCAACCATGCATATTATATTATTTTAGGTATGTGAAGTATTTAATACTGGCGTTAAATACAGGTTGAGAAAACATTATAGCCGGACATGCTGGTCTTACTGGCTGATCGGCTCTGTTGATTCCGACGAGGAACAGCGACTCGGCGACAAAGAGACTAATGCAGAGATTCTTGTGGATGGTGTTGCGATCACTCTGGAGTCCCCGGAAGAAGCAGAATGTAAAGATGCAGATGAGCAGGCAGACCAGGGAGAGTAGGATTCCCACCCAGGTAATGACATCCAGCAGGAGGTCGTGAACGGGGTCCACATTCTGTAAATACACACATTGGACATGATGATACAGCTGGATGAGTTTCTATTCAAATCATGGAAAGGTGTAAAGAGGGTCAACATGTTTGTCTCTGTAAATTTGCAAGTACTGTATGGAATCTTTTGAGACATCGAAGCCACGTAAACAGTCGTTAAAACCTTGTATACAGTTTTCGCTGCCTTTTGTTAATGTCGTGTCGTAAGAAAGGGGGTGCCAAACCGTTCCAAGTTCCAAACAGTAAAAATTAAGGGTCACCATTCTTCGTGGCTCCAAGACAGCATACTCGCGGACAGACCTATGATCGGTTTACTTGATACATTAGCGAACGCTACTACCCCCCATTCCCCATTAAAAAGAGACAAGCGAAAATAACTAAATGTGACTCTGAGCTCAGTGTGAACAGGAATGCAAATGGCAACGTCGGGCAAAGCACCGTCTGCCATAAGTGCTTAGAAGGAAAAATAAATAAATCATATGCGCTGATTTATTATTATTTTTTTTTCCTGGATAACGCATTAAAGTTTACATATTTCAGGAAAGTTGCAAACGTCGGTTCACAAACATTAGAACCAAACTTAATTATTTAATAATGTAGGATAATTACTTCCCTCGAATGCTCCAAGCCTCTCCAGACTCAGATTCTTATGCCATCTACAGTATGATTCTGTTTCCTCCCCCTTATTCAATTTTGGATCACTGATCTACTTGCTAAACAGGGTCACACGGGGAAGGGGTCTGTGACAGACACCTTCTTCGAAAACAGGAGTGTTTCACGTGACCCAGGAAAACAGAGACCAGAGGTGTTTTTGATAAAGAGAAAAGCTGGTCTGTTGCACAATTTGCAATAGCGAATAATAGGCCCGTTCATCTTCAAACAGCTTATCCTGGTCAGGGTCACAGGGTACAACAAACAAACAAACACTACTACTTCTGATATTACCACAAATAATAATAATAATAATAAAAAAAGAAAAATGATCGCATGTTACAAATCCAGACAGAAATGCACCCCATGGTGGAGGACTCCGTGACCCAGGGGGTTTCATGACTGCATTCTGATCAAAAGCATCCCGCGGAAATGAGTGTGAACATGACGGGAGATGTGCCGGTCTTCACTTTGCAACCTAATGATGAAACTACACAGAGAAGACACAACAAATTGCTGCAAGGTACATCCCCAGCAGTCCCTACGCAGCTCTGCGGTTAGTTACCTTTGCACATCCCTCAGACGTCTCACGCTGATGGGCCTGGTTATGTGTGGAACGTTCGGGCAAACAATGCAGCCGTCCTTATGAAATCGCCTCCCTTCCTCCTCTCCAAAGGCTTCTATAATTTAGAGCTGCGCGGTCTACTTGATGGAGTGCTGTAGTATGTTGCCCATTCTTATTGTCCCAATTTATTTCACAGCTGGGACACTCACCAGTTTTGCATTTTCGTCCCAGTGATGGATTGACCTGCAAAGCCTTCTTAGGGCTCTCCGTGGGGTGGACAGACACCATACAACCAACCATGACCTCTTTGCAGGCACATAAATTCTTGCCCTGAGGAATAACAACTATGCACTGAAGAGATTTTGGGTTTAATTAATGTACCCTTGTTATGACTCATAAAGATAGTAACAGAATTGGCTTGAAAATTCACCTTTTGAGCCTTCGCCAATCACTGATATAGACGGATACACAACCACTGATACGCACACACACACACACACATTTGAACTTGTATCTTTGTGGTAACCGTCCATTCATTAATTTCGGAGAAAGCACACTCCATACAACGACCTCCTTAACCTCTACCCAGCCCTAACCATAAGTAACAAAACAAAATAAAAGATGTTCAGAAGTTTCAGCTTTTTGATTGCAGATACAGATTGATGTCTCCACTATGTCAAAATAACAGGTTTTTATCACATCATATAAATTAGTATATACAGAACCCACACACACATGCACACAGATGATCTTCAGCTATCTTTGTGGGGACTTTCATTCATCTCTATGGGCCCAACCCTAATCCCAGTTATGTCAACCTTACCCCCTACCCAGCTCTTACCTTAACCGCAAGTAACCAAACAAAATATATGTTTTTCTTTTGTTTTTGCATTAAAATAATCCGTTTTATTCACTATAACAGCTAGGTATGACTGGAAAACACTGATGAAACATGGTAGAAGATTATTAATTTTGGGCTGCCAAAGAAACGATGGACATGTTAAGCGAGTTGCTACCCAGCATGATACCGTACGGCTGTTATCCAGTCAAAGAGTATATACAGATCACAAGACACAAGGCCTGCTGTTGACTGACATCGACAGTAGCTGAAAAAATGCTTCCGAAGACTTGCATTGGAAATCTTAATGACTCCACGGGACATTGATGTATTGGACAGCTTATCCTCTATATCACACTGAGAGGGGCATCGATTTATGTGCTCTGGTCTGGGGTGAGCATGGCTGCTTACTGAATGTTCGATACCACCCCAGCCTTCCCCAGAAGACAAGCCTCCGATCGGGGAAAAAAAAACACAACCATCTTCTCTGGGTAGAATTGAGCAATCAGTCTTGGCTCCACCAGTTCTGCCTGTCTCTTTATTTAGGGATGGATTTCACCTGTCAGTGAAACAATGGGCAGACTTCTCTTTTTCTTCATTTTAAGTGTGATGAAAAGCATACTTTTTTTTCTATTCCACCAGCTGAATTTAAAATTGGTCCCATTTAAGATCTGGATCTGATTACGTTTAAACATCGATGTGCCTGCAAATCACAAATGGTAAATCAGCCCTGACCAATGGATTCTCTGGATGTGAGCGCACCGGCTGGCCGGAATCGGCACTGAGACATTGTACCTTATAACACACCTGATTGACTAACTCTCCTGATCTCCTGCCTGCATATGGCAAGAGGATTTTTGAAGGCATTCAGAACATCATCTAGTTTACGGCTGTCATACTTTCCCGTCAAAACAGAAATCAGTTGCCGGATAGAGGAGAGGGACTCAGAGTCCCAAGTGCAAGGAACCTCATGGGGCACCACGATTCATGCCATTTCTGATTCCGAAACTTTCAGGCAAATGGTCCTGGAATGTCACCAGGTCTGGATGACACAAAAGTCAACCATCAAACAAATCAATGTACAAAAAAATGGTGCTAGTGTTGTGCATTTGTTACAGACTTTCTCGAAGTTATACATTTTGAGTGGATATGTCTGTGCATTGATTGGTTTGAAATAGGTATTGGGACAACAGCAGAGTTTCCAGGGTAGCATAATCAATTGCTTGTCCCTTGAAACACATATTTTAGTTTCAGGCCTAGGTATTTTAGGCAGACACTGAGAAGACCATATTGATTTCCTGTAATTACTCTTACAATGGTTTATGTTACTTTTACTCCATTTAATCAGTGTTTGGAGTTTAAAATAATAATAATTAATGTGCTTGACAAAATAATTTAATAACAGTTTAGCATTTAAATAATATTCAGTTCTGTTAAAATGTAAAAATTCATTTATAAATTGCATGTACTTTTTTCCTTAGCAATTTAGTTCATTGATGACTTGAAGCAATTTAGTAGAAAGCAATACAGCTTAAGTAAGGTTCACCCAGACCCATGTGTGCGCATGAACCGGAAAATTAAATCAAAGTGAAGTCATATACATACTTCTTTCATTTACATAAAAAGCACTGCCATCATTGCATTGTGTATAGCCAAGATAGCTTGGGTGGAATCCATATCTGAGCCATATACTCTGATTCATGCAAACCTACAGTTTATGGTAATAACAGTTAGATTAACTGCACATGTTTCGAATGTGATTATGTCAACAGAATCGATCCAAAGATGAACCTTGTGGTGAATAAAGGTAGGAGCTTAAAAATCTGCCTTTGCATTTTGAGCACAAATTATGTAACCTCTATATTGCTCTTAACCTGTCTCTGCAATAGTTCCTAACAGGTCATTTGCTGGAACTGTCTCATTAACTTGCCCTGCTCACCGAGACCTTACAGATTATGGTCCAGGCACTTTCTCTTCTGCTCTCGCACTAGACCCTCATCCATGCCGTCATCATCACACCCAACTTCTCCCATCACTACTCTGCCGTTATCTCCCAGGCCACCCACCCCTAGATTATAGCACCGCATGAGTATAAGATAAAGACCCTTTGGAACTGCTCTGAACATATATACACATACCCATAGAAACGTTTGAAGAGGATGGGACAAATAAGTATAAAGACATCTAAACTATGAAATGACATACATGGAATTATATGATAACCAAAAAATATTTATAAAAAAATTAACATTTGTTCCGACAGGATGGTGGGATTAGCTCTGTGGGTGGGTTCAAATCCCTAGGTCAGCAGAGTGAACCCACCATTGGGCCCCTGAGCAAGGCCCTTAAGACTGATTGCTCCAGGGACTGCTGAACCTGCCGTCTCCTCTACACCAGTTTCATGAGGGGGCCTCATGAGATGCTTTTCCAGCTGTCCTGAAGGAGTTCCCACATGCTGAGCTCTCATTGGAAACTCTGTCTTCAGTCTCCGGTTAAACTCCTTCAAAACCATTTCAAACTGTGTTTACATCAGGTGGCTAGGTCATGTGACACAACTCTCTATTGTTCTTAGGCGGCTTAGTGTATCCAAACTTTTGACTGCCACTGTATGTAAGCCGCTTATTCTCACTCACTATTGATTGCCTCATGATTCACTAGAACCTGTCTACACACCCATCAATGAGGAACACCGAAAACATTTTTCATTGCATAGGTACCTACAGTACAGTGTAGCTGGCAGTATGATACTTAAGGAAAAAGTCTCAAGATCAAAAGATTTTATGTAAAATCTTGGTGGTTCAAGCACAAAACCTTCCTGCAAAAATAGATTAAAAAAAAACTGCAAGCCATTTTTCATAAAATATCTAACTAATAATGTTTAATTCATTCATCTGGCGGCAATGTGGCTACAAAATATCGAACACAAGAACTGACAAAATCCAGGCAAAGCTATGCAATTAAGTCAGAGTAAACTTAATCAAGATCCATAAAGCACAACAGGTCCAGACCAAAGATGACCCATTTGACTACCATTACATCCTTCTCACTCCACAGGGTCAGTTTCCAGAGCCTGCTCACTCAGACCTGAGAACCCACACTTCAAAACTGCTGTAAACAACTTTATTAATGAATGAATGATTGAATAGATGACTGACTAACTGACAATTAATTGGCATGACGAGAAAATCTGATGTATCGCTGTGTACCTTTACATACATATATAAAACTGCACATTCCAAAACTAAACTTATTTCATGGAATTCACTGAAATATTAACATTATTTCAGTGAATTAATTATTAACATTATTAATTTATATTTTGATATATTAATCAATAAATCAAATAATTAACTAATTCAAAAGTTTAACGTTGCAAATCTTCTCTATGCTAAGGAACTTACTCATACGGTAACAAATTTCATTAGGCAACATTGCAGAGCTGCACAGGAACTTATTTCAAGAATTCATTTATAAGCTATTTAAAAATAATAAAAATGACTCTTGCACTGGTTACATCTTAATTACCGAACTGCCCGTGTGTCCATCTCACACTGAATATATTGAAAGATCTGCAAACGTTGTAAGATAATCCTGCTATATACACCGGGGATTCATGACTTTCCAAACAATACGAAAATCAGATAAACAATAGCCGCGTAGCGCCTGACCTTTAATCACTATGCCATTATTTTGTTTTATTTCGCCAACGTCAGATTCCTCAAGATGAAACACGTCGTCTTTGACACAGATGAAAGCAAGGAATTCATTTCAGAAATGAATAAAATGAGCCAGGAATTGAGCAGAAGTCTAATTAATTCCTATGAGACAAAAAGCGCCCGTGGACAGAGGACAGTGCAATATCACTCCAGTGCACTGTCCAAAAATGAGACTGAACTTCTCCCATCTCATTTGCAAAATTTACTATTTCTGACTTCTATGACTAATTAAAGCGTTAATTGCTCTGCGTTTATATATGTGTTTGTGTAAGACGTTAACTACACAATCTCACAATATTAATTCTTGCCACATAATATCTTCATACAAACCTTTACATGTATCATGGTTACATGATTAAAAACCAAAACTTCATTTTCCCCACACAAAAATATTTAATTCCTATTCATAAATCACTAAATTGCCCCATCTGTTCTCTGCAATCTATCATTGTGCTACGTAAATAATTTATTTTAATGTTCCCCTTTAATATATTTATTTCTATACTTTTTTATATTTATTTAACATTTATGACAACGCAGTGGGGACACTTAATCAAACAGCATAGAACGCCAACACATCCCATGAAACTAGTTTATTTGGTTTTGGAACCTGTTTAGTTATGCAATTTCATATATATAGGTATACATATAAATGCATCACAGCGTCTTGTCATGCCAAAAATTGTCTGACCATTTGTCTATCTATCCATGCTGCCATCCATTTTCTAATTTCTGCCGCAAGATAAATATAATGCACTTTCTGACAGGCATGTCTGTGTGCGGTACTTAAGAGAGAGCTTTTTATTTTTTTTGTTGGCTCCCTCAAGAAAAACGATCAGAACGGCGGTTTGGAGGATTTTTATGATCAATTTTCCTGAGTGGAGCAGCAGCTGCCGTCGGCTGCAGAAATGCGGGGTCTCCACGGGGACCGCCCATAAAGCTCTCCTTCATTTCTCATCCTTTACAGACCCCGCCTCCCCCCACCACTAGGCAGTGCTCATCCAAGGGCCAGCTGGGGCCCTGGCCCGGCATCCGACGGCAACCGGCATGCCGGGAAACAGCCGCCACGGCTCAGATGCACTGACCCCGTCGACCCCTGCCGGCCGCGTTGACTAACCTGCGGGGCCAAGGTTCACGTGGGACGTGAGCCAAGCAGGGAGCTGTGATGTTGCGACGGTGGAGCCTATGATATGTCTGCAGTAGAGCGATATAAACGCCTGTCACGGGAGAGGAGCCTGGGCCCCGGCTCTCCTGGGGGAGCCGTGGCGATAACAGCACTTTCCACGCAGGCTAGGCAGAAAGGGGGCTTGCTTTCTGGGAATTCACACATTGTTTTACCAGCTGTTCTCACCGATAACAGAAATATGAACATATCCAGTCGTAAAGAAGAACAGGCACCAAAAAACCAACACTGCTATGTTTATGACGGTACGAAACATCTAAAATTTAACGGAAAAACGTACTAATAGACCAAACAGAAGAGGATTGCTAATACACATATGTACTTAAAAATTTTCCTAAATCTATCCTTCACTGTCAAATGAAATATTGCTCATCATTGTTATAGGCCAAACCACCACTGTTCCAAACAGCCCAGTCAAGTGTAATATTTGGTTTCACGTCTAAATGCTCCCAAGTATTATTTGCCGTGTTTTGGGGCATAGAATTCAGATCTGTTCAGTTTTGTGGAATGAAGCACATTTTGCTAAGAGCCGAGAGGGGGGGGCCTTTTTCATCCACAGCAGTCCATCGCCGGGGCCGGTGGCCAGAACACCAGAATTCAAAGCAAATCCTCTTCTTTGTGACACATCACGGTCACAGAGAATTTCTCACCGACACTCGATGCCAAAGCTTCTGCTATTCATTTCTGCAACATCTTTAGAAAGCTCTCCTCACAATAAAATAATAATGAAAAAAATAACATTAAGAAGGTGCCATTCAAAATGGCGTGCTCAGTCAAAGCGACCGAGATTTGCATACCATGCCAGTCTACGGAAGGACATCGATAAAAAAAAGCAGAAGTGTGACAAATATTAATGGCTAATGGAGAAAGCTGAAGGTTACCTTAACCTCAACGTGAGCCATCAGGACAGCGAAGTTGGTAAGGTGGGTGCAGGAGCAGGTGGTATGCGTTCTGTTGCTACCCAGTAACCGGCAGCCTTGCGTCGACCAGTATCCTATCATTGTCCGCTTCGAGTAACTCCAGAAGGAGCAGTTTGGGTTGAAGTTCTCCTCAGAATGCTGTGACCGAAGCAATCAATCAACAATAAACAAAAACAGAAAAATATCGTTACGAAATCCATCATACACACTTTGGTGCATTTAAACCATAGTACTGTAGTACTGTAAGTAGCCATGTGAATATGACAATAAAACATGTTCACTCTCTGCATATAAACTTTCAAAGCCCTTTTGTGCTGTGAGAGGCTCCGCAGGCATTTACTTCAAGCTAATTTTGACCTTTCATTATATCCTCCACTGGTGCTAGTTACCCCCTTGAAATATAAAGGTGTCCATCTTTGAAAGGGATGTTGCTGCTGTAATGATAGCCATTTTTTACCTGTGGAACTGGCCCTTGCTATTTTTATTTCTCAGGATTAACAGGGAGTCAAATAGCAAGATTAATAGGGGGGAGATTCGTTCAAATTTGCAACCCTGCCACCCCCTGATCTCCCAGCAACTGATAAAGAGAGAAATACAGATGTAGTAGGCTTGTCTCCGCAAATGGCCTTCCTGCACGGCGATCACATGCCACGCCACTTAATTAGTATAATCTAAAGGGCACGGGACTGGGCTACGTCTGAAACGGGGCAAGCCCCTAAAGATGACGCTCCGTTAAAGGCAATGGAAAGGGCCGCCAATGCATAAGGGATTAAGGTAAGGCAGTCCCAGGATGATATTGCTATTCCTGACTTTGCTGTAGAGGCTCCTGTTTCATTTTCATAGAATCCCGTGTTCTGAAACCTTATTCCTGATCTTTTGGCCCAGTGATTCAGATGTACTCAGTCTAACCACTTTTTTCCACATTATTCTACAGTGGGAAGTGCCTGACCTCATCATGACTCACCCCTTTAATTAGAATTAGACAACAAAGTAGGGACTGGTTTCTTTCTTGCACCAAACCCCATAAAGGTATAACCCACTACCCACTGTTACCCCCTGCCTTTTTGCACCAAACCCCATAAAGGTATAACCCACTACCCACCGCTACCCCCTGCCTCTATGCACCAAACCCCATAAAGGTATAACCCACTACCCACTGTTACCCCCTGCCTCTATGCACCA
>JAODKM010000048.1:3540032-3556981 GCA_026780845.1 Petrocephalus sullivani | reverse complement strand
AGATAGATAAAAGATAGCGGTGGAGTTTGCAGTGCATCACTTTGGGCATTTGGAGTAACACAATTTAAATAAAATCTTCATTTGCTTTTCAGCATTGTGCATTATTGTTTATAAAAGGGCACTTCCAACATCTGAAGAAAAATCTGTGCATAATGAAAAGAAAGTGTGAGTGTGTGATTCTGTCAAACATTACATCATGTGTGCTAATTGTGTTTCGATAAAAGTTTATGATGATGATTATTTAACTGCTGGTGATGATCAACAGCACCAATTAAAACCAGTCGACCCATTCAGCAGAACAGATACAGGCGCAGACTGGCTTTAATCACAAACGGGCATTTCCAGAAAAGGAAAACCCTTCACCCTGCTTCAAAATGCTCCGTTTATCCACAGCTACTGACTGTTCTGTGTTCTGTTATCTGTCTCGACTTACGGATGTTTTCCGTGCTCTCCTGCACAATGTCTGTCTTGAGCAGGTTGTCTGCCAACATGAAGGCGCCCTCTTCCACCGTGTCAAGGAGCATGGTGGCAGCTCTCAGCTGATCAATGGCAGAGAGTTCCCTCCAGGCCGCCTGAGCCTGGGGCTGTAGCAGATTATTAACTGTCTCCACCATGGCCTGCATGAAAGGGGAAACAGTTTAGATGGTGCACTCACTCAGGCCGAATGGAAGGACCAAGAATGTGCAACTTCCTAAATAATTACACAAACGGCACTATAGTGTGCTGAATGATGCTGCTTGCTTGATGTTTGGTTTCAGATTTATTTGAATAGTTTCAGATCTCTAAATCCAAACTGAATTTCTTCATTTGGCATATGTATTTGAGTTCTACAAGTTAGTATGTTTGATTTGAATGATTCATGAAGCTCTTTCGTTCGCTTTGATTTCTGCAATGTCGACTAAACAAATACAGCACAATATAATAAATGAAACATTTCTCCCCCTCTGCCCTGAAGACTTCCTTAATACGGAGCATGCAGCAATGCCATGAAGCGTGGAAAGCTGTAGATTGAAGCTCAGACTTGTGGAGAGAGTTTCAGAAAGCTACTTGTTGGTCACATCCCTTCACAGTCCGTAATCAGCCCACAAACCCGATTTTTCTGAACAGCCTGGAACCTCTGTCCTTTTCACATGCTGGAAATGACAATGATTCAGAAGTCTGAAAAGATTACAAGACGGACCTTCTCACCAGACAAACAAAGCACGCTACAGCGGTTTCGCAGAAATCCCTCATGTTAGTTGTCCTGTGGCCTGTAAATGCAGCCAGCTGTCACACCAGTTCAATCCCCGTTGCAAGCCAGGAAGCGACACCGATGCCGAGCCCTTTAACGTTAAGATGCCAGACATGGTAATTGCTATCCGCCGACTGCAAATGGAGGCCGTTATTCATTCTGCCATAAATTTCATTATACTGACATAAGCCTGTGTTTACTTTACGAATTATACAAAAACCCAGCACAATGTCTAGGCTTCTGAAATGTATCATTTTTGTCATTTTTGTTTAAAAGGGGCCCAGAGTGCATTTTAAAATGGTAGGTTATCGCATAGCAAAACATCCAGAAAGGTTAGCGGCACAAAAGTAAAATTATCCAAGAGCAAAAACAGTGCCACAGGCCATCCCAGCCCCGATATGACTGCAAAGCCCATAATATCGCAGTTTTATCAAAATGCTGGAGGGGTAACACTGTAGTTGCATTCTGTCTCCATCAGTAGACTCTAAACAGAGTTATGAGTAACTCAGCACTAAGAGGTAACCGAATTCCGCAACGCGCAGTGCGCCCCGTTACGGCCCGTCCATACGAAATTCGAGCGATGTCTTTTTAAAGGGCTCTTTTTGAAATTCTTAGATATAAGCTCTTATACACCCCGGATATGCAATTCACGGATAATGCGTGTGATTGTGTGAATGTTTGTGGGTATGCTTGTCAAAGGTGTATCCCATAGTCATCGAAAATACTATCCCTGTATATCAGCTCAGTTATTCGTTAAGACACAGTATTGGATGCAAGCTGGCAACAGCTAATTCTGAGACAAATTCCCATGACCCATAAAACTGAAGGCGACCTTACAGATCCATAAGATACACTTTCCAGGCAATTTACCACTGTGTGTTGGAAGTCTACCTGTATTTTCAGAAATCAATATGGTCAACAAAACCTGACCTCCTATGGAACAGAGTTGCAGGTAATGTGGACCACATAAAAAAATAAAAATAAAAAAAAAACGTACAGAAATAGCTTGCATTACAGGACTTGCCTGGAAATTGATTTTAGCCCAAGTAAATATCAGCTAAATACCCATGTGTCTCTGTGGTACAGATATTAAGATATTAAATCCACTGTTATAACACTTAGAAAAGCAGTAATAAATTGCTTCTACTAAAAATATAATTACTTACTGCCGCATTCATATGGGGAGCCTGGGGTGATGAATGTTGTTCTTAATTAAACCCAGAGATGTATCTGGGCGGGGCCAGCTACATCTGCAACAGCATGATCGCTGGCCTAATGTAAATATCACAGGAATCGCGATTCCACTGATGTTTAAAGGCTCCTGGAGAATCCAGGGCCTGTGCGCCCCAGCTCTGCCTTTAAACAGCTCCTCTGTCCTTTATTTATGTTCGAATCAGTGCACATTCCTCACCACTGCGGCACACCACGGAAGACTGCTACTAGTGGGAGTCGGTGCTAAGGGCAGCTCTGATCAGACCACCCCAAAGTGGTTAGCAGGTGATTAATATGCATTCCGTTTTAGTAGCTAAATCTCTGGCTGAAGGTCAGTGAGGACGGCATATGAGATGTGACCCCCCCCGCTCTCTTACCCAAAGCCAGGGGGTAGATCAGATTGCACATTTGTTCACCTGGATGGCCTAATTCTAACCATTCCATGCATGTATGTGTGTGTGTTTTTTTTTTTAACTATTCCTTAGAAATCAGTAGCCATCTGTTTTACTCTTTGGTAATAATCACTATTGTTAGGGTTTTAACTGTTTTTTACATGTTATAACATTGTTATATCTAATATTTTATGCGGAGGTCTTTAATCCAGACATTACGCCTGACAGGGCTGACAAATAGCAAGTCGAATGTAGCAGAGTAAGGTAGGTGGACCACTCATGAATATTTCGAATAAATACAGCTGTATATCAGTATATCATAGTACATTAACATATATCTAAAGCATATAGGGATTTTTATTGTACAAGTTGAAACTAAAACCAGTAAAATATAATGGCAGCTGGCAAAAGGAAAGTTATTTTTTTCCCCAGGAATATCTCACACGATTAAAGGAATACAGGCGCTATTCTGTGGTGTGGCCCACAGGAATAAGTGTAAAGCGAAACGTTAAAAAGGGAAATGTTACGATATGTATGATATTAGCAAGTATAATCCTTTCTCAAGATTAATTGCAAGAGGGAGAATCAGAAATCTCATACATATTGAGAACCTACAAAATAGTTAGAATGCCAAAGATTCCAAAACATTTCACTAGCTGTGGTACATGTGAACCTCTTAATGCCTTAAATTGGGTTAAATGTGTAAAGACTCGGTTAAACTCCAATCCCGACATTAAACAGAGCAGCCGGTGAGGCAGAAACTGGCCGACTTGAACTGCGAAAGGCGCTTGACTTGCAAATGAGATGTGTGCGGCTTTCGGGGCATGGCGTTCGATGGAGGCTCCGCGGAGGCCTATAGCGGCACGCTAAACAGAGACTAGCACTAACTAAGGCTTGCGAGAAAGACACGTCTCCAGGAGGAAAGATGGAGAAGAAAGGAAAGTGTAGCAGGCCAGACTCCTACGCAGGCGAGCTAACAGACTGTTGGGCTTGTGTACACGATATTCCATTTAAATAACTACTGGGGTGGAAATGGTATTCATAACAATCAATCCAGGGTGGATTGCTCTGAGCCAAAGACCTAATTTCTAAGCCCGGAACTTTTTCCACTAACAAACAGCATACTTTACACGAATATTAAACCAGAACAACAGATAGCTGAAGATGGTTACCAAAAGGCTCCTATTTAAAAAAAAAAAGAACTATCAACTATAGACTGTAGCCAACTATATGAGAGTGCAAATTTAAAAACCATGATGTGTACAACTTTTGAGGAAGAAAAAAAACAAACAAAACAATAAAGTAAAACTCATGGCTTAGAAGATGGAACGAAAAAAATAAAACTTCAAAGGTAGTTGAAAACATCCTGTTTTTATCTTTTACGTGAATGATTTTCTCTCTTTAATCCCATGTAATGTCCTTATTTCATCTTATAAGAGAAAGGAAATCTGTGCATAGCTATTCGAAGGACATAATTAAGAGGTTCATATTGCAGAACATTACTTATTTTAGTCATTTTCGTTACTTTACTTTAGTGGGTGATTTTGGGGCTCAGTGTGTAGTGCCATGGTCCTCAGGAGTTTCATTGCTGTGTTGGCTCTGTCGATGTGGAGGCTGTGCATTCTTTCTATGAGAGCGCGACAGATTTCTCCAAATTGCCCTTAGCTGGTGTGCTTTTTCAGACCTTCACTCCAGCTTTGCAACAACGCTTCACCGGATAAGAGGTCACGGGAAACAGACGAATTAAAACTCATTGTGAAGCATCGGTAATCAGCCCAACGCGAAAGTAAATGCTTGTGGACCAGACAAATAACCTCTAATGGAGTAACCGATTTCAGATCGCTCTCCAGTCGCAGAGATAGCGAAAACAGCAGTTCTCACATTTGGGTGGCATAAGCAATTCCCATGCAAGCTCACTTATTTATTGAAAATATCAGCTTGGACTGGCAGAACATTAACGGCAAACATACGTGACGAGAGCTTGTTTGTCTCAAAAGGAAACAGGCAAACAATCAATCGTGTTGACTCAGATACCATTTACTCGCCTATAGAGAGTTATCCTACATTATGAAGACCACAAAGGTAGGGTAAACTCGCAGTCTGTCCATGTCATATTTAAAAGATAATACTGCCTTTAAGCTAGAACTGCATGACATCACACTGATATGACATCACAATATTTTAAATATTAATAATGTGATGTCTAGACAACTCAAAAGATGAAATGTATCTGAAAAAAACTATAGTCATATAGAACTTATCTACCAATAGAGTTTTGTCAACAGACACAAAGCAGTGCCAACAGACGCACTGCGATTATTGCACATGCAGACAGCAAAAAGACGATGCCAGGACATTATATCATGCAGCCCTACTCTAAGCACTTCTGATGTTTTTTAAATTTGTAAATGCTTCTTTAAGAAATTATATTTAAATGAAAGACAGGAAAGTCAAAGCTACAGTCAGCCAAGCTCCTTTGTGGGCGAGGCTGGCCCACCTTGTAATAAGTTAAGTCCACCCCCTTAGATAGTCCTGTGGCCCACCAAATGTTTCAAAGCAGGAGCAAACTCCTTGTCTTGTTCAACAAAACGGTATCATACTTCTGTATAAACTTCTGACGTGATTTTAAGGCAAAATCCACAATTGAAAATCTCAGACATTCAGATCTTCATTAGGCTTCATGACCTTTCCTAACTCACCTCAACTTCTAACAGATTGACTCATAAAAAGTGATCACTTCCCATCCTGCCTGGTCGCGACCCGTATGGAACATCCAGATGCGATCCCAAGCCCTAACCATTATCCGACCCAAACTACCGTCCCATGCTGATGCGCCCCCTACTGGCTAATAGATCAAGCTTGTGGCGAGCAGAGACACTGTCTGAAGTTATTCCCTTGCTCCTTGCAATGGAATCTTACTGATATGAAAGCCTTTTTGTCGTCTGACTAGGGGGCTGAGGTGGGTGGCTTGCGCGCCGCGATCAATCACTCTGCCCCAGCTGCGGTGGGAAGAGACGCGGACTGCAAACCGCATCCACTGGCGGCTGGTTCTATTCGGGGCGATAACGATCATATTAATTGCGACGCTGAGCTGGCCGGCGGTAAACGCAGGCATGTGGCTGACTGGCTGAACTCCGTTTGTGTATGTGAAAAACAAGAGGGAGTGAACGGCTTTAGTTCTTCAAAGGGAGGCTTTGAGACGGGGGGAACGCGTGGGTGAGCTTATATGGGGTCACCCAGGAGGGTGCCAAGCGGGAAAGTAAATTGAGCATCACCGAATTTCACTGAAGCTTAGGGGAAATCCTTCATTAAGACTGCATCAGGCTATACAAAAGGACCTCCCTGGAAGAGAGGCCCAGGCTATGAATGAACCTTTGAAGAACACCTAAATAACAACAGGAAAGAAATAACTGCGCACAAATTCAGGGGCAACATTCGATAAATCAATAACGAACAACATAAATAATGTCACTAACATTTTGACATGTAATCCATCAAAAAGCTTCATCTTGACTCTAATATTCTCATATTACAGTTTGTGTATCATTGCACTGGCTTGTAAGATATTAACACACGGATCGTTAATTGGGTCAATGAATATTGTGTTTAATAACAATACTGACAAAATATGAATTACTTGTTTAATGGTGAGAAGCAACACTATGATTTACTTATGATTTATTTTTCATATATAATCATTATTTATGCTTATGTGTAATGTAATTTCTTTTCAAATGATAAATAAGTATGATGAATAAATGTGTCTGGACTCATTGGAAGATATTAATACGTGGTAATAATACAATTGGCAGCAGTATTCAGCACGACACATGAAGCTAGCTAGATTGGGTCAGCATCAAGCAAAAACTACACCTTCGACACATGGTCATGTCTGACTCTGGCAAACAGAACCATTACCATGCTCATAATCATATCAGGCACAAAACAAAAATCAGAAGGCATGCACAGAACAATTAATCTACATATGACGGCAATAAATAATGAGTATTAAGTGGACTAGATCTAATGAATTACAATGATGTATTGAACATTCTAAAAATAACGTATATATAAAATACAACAACATCGTAGAACAATTAGAGCTTTTAGTAGCTATTCCAAAACATTATTTTTTTGGCTGAGATGATAATGGCACACAAAGCATGCTTTCACAACCACAGGGCTACCGCAACATTCAGAAATTGAAAATTTCAGCAGGAGTACCTGTACGAAAAATCTGCAGGAGCGTTCCCGTTTCTGCAGCTGAAACCGAAAAAACAATTCATTAGCACCACAAGAGGCGACATATGGGACGGATAGGGACGTCGGCGGCCGCGGCCAGCCGCTAACGTTCTCTGTGCCTGCATGGGATCTGAGGATATAGCGAGCACTTTTATTTGTTATTTTGTTGACAGGGTAGCTAGACACAGGCACACGGAGACACACAGGCGTTTTGTTCTGATATGAATAGATAAGTACCTGTGTTTATTCTGGAGACTCAAATGAAAAAATAAACAGCGATTTATAGGCCTCGTGAGGATCTCGACATTAATCCTCCGTACTCTCAATTTGCCTTAATGTGTCCCATCCTGACGCACAAGCACTCATTTCAAGCTGAATTCGACTGCTCAGGAAGCCGCACCATTAATGTTGCCGGGCCTTTGATCATGAAAGTGGTACAGATCTCGTCATTGACAGTCTCAATCTGGGCTTTGTATGAAAGTGCAGTGTACTGTGCACATTATCAAAGGAATCTTTAATTCAGCTGCCTCTTAGCGGAGGGTATTGAAATAATCGAGCTCAGAAGTAATGCGGCTTACGGGGGATTCGATGCCAAACAGGATATGAAGAATTAAAGAAAAAAAAAAAAAACAGGAACCAGGAACAGAAATCGCTTGCGCTGAATCGTTTTAAATGCCGAAAACAGTCCCGTGGCAAAATCCAGAAGGGGATAACCGAATCCCAGCAAGAGATAATCTCGAAGAACACCCTGTGACGTTTCGCGGAAGATGAACGCTCTTCGTAATGTGCTTATACAAAAGAGCTCATGTTGCTTCTGCAGTCTATTACGAAACCATTTATATACACAGTACTTCAAGAATAATGTACAACTTTGATAATAGTATTTGTTACATTACCAGCATGCATGTAACAGTAACAAGTATGGATTACGCATATGACAGTTTGTGTCATGCAGGAAACCTATAAGGGATCCCATTAAGCCGTCATGGAGCATTCTGGCATAAAATCAATGTTTATTTTTAGTTACTAACTAAAGCTCATTGAGCAGCCTGAAGGGTTGCATGAGCTTATTTGTGAGAAAAGCTGAGAGTCCAGTACACAGCGATGCGGACGCCGGCCTCAGCTCACTGACGCGTCTCCGATTTCCATGCCCCTGCACTCGCACTTTAGTGCTTGCAGTTCTGGGCTTGTGCTGGGAGAATATGGCCTTAAAAACAGGGGAGTAGGGGGGAGCATCAGATAGGGATTTCATTCCTGAAAAAGGATCTGGCAGACACGGGGCCCTCCAACTCACTGTGAGAGCGCTCCGCGGTGAAAACCAAGATGAGACCCATGAGTCCCTACGTCGGTAACACCGACATCCCTCTAATGCTACGAGGCTGGATGTTAATATCTATTTGATGGAGACAGAGGGACGGACAGGGGACTGTAATCAGGTTTTTGCCAGTGCCGTGTAATCGCCCGGCCTTGCATGCAATACGGTCACTTCCGCTCTGAAGAATTGACATTAAATTTCAAAGGGAACATCTGGTTACAGGACTAAAATTAAGTCTGAAAGGCCGTTTTGAAAACAGGTGTCTGCGTTCCAGTACAAGTGAAGCCGTCCAAACATATTAATGGCTGACATTTTGGATTTCACTGATGTCTGTTCTTCATCGGGGGCACTCTGAAATGAATGCATTACGTTAACTTTTACTGCCTGGATGACCCTGCATGCAGCCAGCAGCGGGCTCTGGGTAATTTGTTTTGCATTAAAAACGGCGCTACCGCATCTCACATTTCTGAGCGCCCGCCACTTGCATGTGTAAATATAGCAAAGGCTGGAATTGAAAATAAAATTGTAACTGATGCCCCTCTGGAAATCTGTGCGAGATGTTTGGTACTGCGGATGGCACCAGAGTTAAGGTCAGGCTTGCAGAAGACATCTTATGTCTTTCTCATTTTTGACTCTCCGGCGGGAGAGACTGTCACCAAGTGCATCCAGCCCTTTGTTGGCCGTAAACCTGACCGTCGGCGTTCCTTCGTCTGTAAGGCAGAATTAAAACAAATAGACGTGTTTCCCTGGTGACAGGCTATGGATTCTAACAATACCCACAACGTTTGACAGACCCCGTGCTTCTCTGAGGTACTTCAGCCGATCTGTGTAACGCACAATTTATTTACGGATTAGCTTTTGAGGGTGATTGGTCAAGGATCTTGATCTGGCTTGAAAATTATCAGCCTTGGTCTAAAACCCATGTGATAAACACCTTATGCGACTGATATTAGGCAGTTCGGAGTGATTTTCTTAATGTGTACAAATGATTAAACTTTGGGTATCATATGACCCGCTGAGCATTAACATCCGCCCAAATAATCAGATAAACAGATGAGCTCATTATTATCCCTCCTGAAGCTAGATTTCCAGATTACTTTGAGTCTGAAATTGCATATTTTATTCTAATCTGCAGAGTAATTTTCAAAACATATTAAATAAGGGAAATGATTGCAAAGGTTACTTTTATTATATATATATATATATATATATATCTGTGTGTGTGTGTGTGTATATATATATGTATATATGTGTGTGTGGTGTGTATCTCCTTGATATTTAAAGGGAATTATGGAGTAATCAATGCCCTTTACGTGACAATGTATGCTAGGCCATTATTGCTTTGGAATAAGTATCACGAAGCTAAAGAACGGAAAGCAGATGTTATCTAGACTGTTATCTAGATGGGCAAAGGTAGGCAGAAGGCAGCTTGCTCCAGGTGCAGGGGGGCCCTACCTTGTTCAAGCTGCGAGCCGCACTGTCCTTTCCCCCAGGGGTGAGGTTCCGGAGCTGAACGTCTAGCAGATCCACCAGCTGTCCCATGGCCTTGACCACATACAAGATATCGCCTGGGTGGATGTGACTCTTGGTCTGCTCCGAGAGCTCCCTGGTAATGATGGCCGCGGTCTCTCCTATCCTCATCTTGCCGGTGACAGGAGACAACAAAGGCGTGTTAAGCCCCATGAAAAGTGTCCACCTTCAAATCGAAACATTCCAGACCTGGCGGTGAGTTTTTTTTTTCCTAGGCCTGTCAGAGTGTTAGACAGCAACAGACTGGATGCATGAAGATAAAGCAGGAATTATGCTGGACTAATTTTAGAGTCAAATGGGTCTGAACTTCCCTGTCATAGAAATAGGTCTATAAAATAGGTCCCGAGACAAAACAAGTTTTATACTTTTCTTTTCCCTGCTATAAATCGCACAACTGGAGGGATGGTGGGGCAGTGGTTAGCACTGGAAGTGGAATATTGTTTGATTGTTCACCCCGTGTCGTCGTGGGGCTAGCGTCAAACTAGTCCAGTTTCCTCTGTCCAAAAACCTGCTGAAGCTACTTCCCCTGCGATGGACTGGTGCCCTTCCCTGGGATATTCCCTCCCTTATGCCCATGGGCTGTGGACCCCTCACCACCAGAAAACTGATGGATGCTATTTGCTCGGCTACAGTAGCAGATTCCTCTGAATTACTGGAACTTCAAATCTGCAAATCAAGGGACATACTGTAATGCATTCTGGTTTGACATTCATTTCCTTATAAACAGTAACAGCAATTTTTTTTTTAATCAGTCAGTTTTATCGATTCCCCTTTTCATAGATGATTATGCTATTTGTTGTTTTAAATCACAATGCATATCTCAGCCAATCAGAGTTTCTATTAACTCAGAGCATGTTTTTAAATTCGTCACATTGGAAACATCTCATGTCATAATGCCATGGGACCTAATGTTATGGAAACTGCTGAATGGAGTGATTTTCAAATACCTTTGACACTCAGCGAAAGCATAATTACCGAGTAAGCACTTGTACTGATTAGTCAGAGGCCAGGGTTAAGCTGCCCCTTCATTGCAATGGCAAGATAAGCACCAGCTTAAATCAACTTACTTAAGTTTGGGTTTGTTACCATTCTTTTTTTTTAAGAACAGTAATTGGGTCCCATGAAAATGAGTACGCTGACCTCACAAACACTGCTGACAGTCATTTTAATTAGGAAGCACATTTAATTTGACTAATTTGATTGTCACTTTCATTCACTGTACTTTCAGAAAGTAAAATATCGAGAAATGGTTCATTCATAAAACAAAAACACATAATACTGTTTAACAATAGATGATTGAATGGAGAGGCCACGTACTACTACTACTACTAATAATAATAATAACAATATTATTATTAATAATAATAATAACAATATTATTAATAATAATAATGAGAAGAAGAATAATAGTAATAATCATCATCTCCCCTACTCCCCGACCAAGATAAGCAAACAGATGATCAATAATATTCCTTTATCTTTGCTAAAACAGTCTCAGTTTTTAATGGTGCATACAAGAGTATTAATACTGTTTGCTGGTTACTTCAGTTTTGTTTGTTAATTAGGGGAAGGCGATGCTTTTCTTTCTGAAATGGTAAACTTCACTGCATCATATGCCTCGTGACATAATCCTGTTACAATAAGGGTCTGTACCGCATTGTGAGTGTGACTTCCAAACAAAAGAAGTTCAAGAGCGTCGCTTGAATAATGAACACTAATGAACATTTCACAAGACTCTGAGTGAAATATTACTCAGTTCACGACTAAATGATTCAATGTTTTTTCTCAAAGACTGGATCAAACCAGAAGGGAAGCAAATGAAGCATTCGCTCTTTGTCACTGGGAGAGGGCCCTCATCTCCTAGCCCATCGTGTACCATGATTCCTTTGTTTTGTGCCCAGCTTTTTAATACTGAAACAGTTGACAGACACTGGCTTGAACTGGCAACAACACAAATTAATAATATAAAGTATTACTATTGACACCATCGCTAACATTACCACCGTCATCATTATCGTTATCATTATAAAGGTACAGCATAGGGCAGACCGAGAATTTCTGGAACAGAAGCAGCTCTCCAGCTGCCCGGTGGGGCGTCTTGGTGTAACGGCTCTTACTTTCTGGGTTATGTGGTTGACCCAAGGCGAGGTGCAGTTACTGAGGTCGGGTCCTTGAGGATCCCAGTAGCCTTCGTGTGGCAGGCACGTGTACGTAGCGACCCCTGGGAGGCGGACAGACAAACGTCCAGGTTGGAGAGCATTCTGACCTCAAAATGGCCTACATTTGCTCTCGATGGAGAGTCGGGGCATGCAGGGACAAAGGGTGCTATTTTACACGTACGGCTATGAACACAAGGATCACGCTCCAGTTATTAAGGTCCCAAGGGGAAATCCCGACAGGATCCCTAACGTGCATCGAAATCACATCTTTCACTTTTACATTTTAACTGCTAGCTTTATTCGTGTGTACTCACTAATAAAAAATAGTCATTGCATTTATATCGGGTTTCTATTGTCTTAGATGCGCAGTCATTACGCAACAAAGCACATTATGATAACTAAACGCAATTAGATACAGCAGATTAATATACTGTACAATTCGATCTGTAGCTAATATGCATGAAACTAAGTTTGGGGGTTTAGAAGGTGAGGTTGTTTGCAAAGGTCAATGGATTGCCGAGAGGGAAAGCTCCTCACCCTAATAACATTAATTTGCGTGATGGAGTCGCTATGAACTTCATGTGACCCATTTAGTTTCATTTCGAGTCAGCCAGCCTCTCCGACTTCCATCTCACATAATGTCTGAGGCTGGCTTGCAAATGTCCTTGCATGAATTTACATGTAAATATGCAACCTTATTAAATATAATATATATATATATATATCCTCACTGGCAATGGCTTTGATTTGTACCAAGACATAATTACAGTACATTACTGTATCTATTATTTTGCCTTATGTTATACCCCAAAATGAATCCCTAAATTGCATACATGTGTAATTGATATCTCAGGTGCACTTAATTTACTCATGTGTGTATTATTTCCGGTTTGCTGAGGATAACAGCTATTCAGGAAAGAATATCTTATGCTTGATGCGAACAATCAGGGATGTTGGATTGAGTAGTACAACCAAATACCACATTTTTAATCTAATTTGGTTGCTTCTCCTTGCTGAAGAAAAAAAAAATTGAGTCTCAATTACATGATTACTGTTCCAGCCATACTCTGGGTGCTCTGTACCTGCCAAAAAACTTCAATAGAAACTGGGACTATACAACCCATATTAAACTAATGTGAATTAGGTCATATTCAGTGCTAATTAAACTTTAATGTCTGGTGACTTTTTTTTCGAAACATCCAGCAACAAATAAATACTTTCCAGGAAAGAAATTTACTAAAATTCAATGAATGCCTTGGTCTAAAACTTTATTGTCTGATAAACAATATTGCTTCCCTGACTAGCTGATTAGCCCAGCTGGCTGGTGTGATGTCATAAAGTCTCACCTATTGTTCCGGCAGGACACGGCTGCTTAGCAACCTGTCCCTGGTGCGTTTTTGGCCAGGAAACGTCAGCCTCCTCCACCGGGCTGCAGTAGTCCATAGCTATATTGGGCAGCTGTGACACAAACGGAGGCCGCGTGGTGAGCTCCAGTCTGTTGCCCTCTGCTGGCGATACAGTGGTGGTGCTCCTGGCGCGTGGGCTGGCGGTGGATGTGCTGAACGTCCTGGTGATGGTGATGAGGGGAGTGGGTCGGGTGGTCGTTCTCGTTGTGGTCGTGTCCATGTGCACCAGCACCGATGAGGACGACTCTGAGGGGGAAAGTATGGAGTCGGTGTTATTGTACGCTGGCACAATGTCATGGCGAATGAAAATATATCACAGAATTCCAGTCTTCTTCATGTTTGACCTACAACAATCTCTCCCTGCCTTAAATATATGTGGGTGTATTCATATTTCATTGGCAGGACCAAATATCCCTCACAATGAGATAAAAACCTGTTTTTTTGAAGTTACGGGGACCATTTTTCAGGTCCCCACAAAGTTCAGTGACTGCAATCAAAACAGAAAAAGGCCAAAAGTCTTGTATTTTGTTTGGTTACTTATGGTTAAGGTTAGGGCTGGGTAGAGGTTAAGGTTGTCATAGCTGGGATTAAGGTTAAGCCCATAGAAATTAATGGAGAGTCTCCATAAAGATATGAAATGTGTGTGTGTGTGTGAATTCCATTGCTTTTACCTCATAGTCAGCTTATGTGAAATCTGATCTTATTTTTGTTCCATATTGCATCTTGGCTCGCCTGAATCCAAAGCCATATTTTTAAATGAAGGGTCTCTCTCTCTCTCTCTCTCACTCCCTCTCAGCTGTGTACCTGCCACGATGCGTTTTCTTATTGAGAATTTTGTCCAGAGTAAACACTTGACGGTCGTCATCTTCGTTCAAGATGGAAACCGGGCACGTGAGGCCCTGGCGATCTCGGCACTTGCTGCCGTGCACTCTACGTGAACGTTTATTCACACAGCTGCTCCAGATGCACAGAAAGCCCCCGCAGTGCCCCCCCACACACACGTCCCACGACCTACAACATATCATCATCAATCATCTCAACCAGAGCTTCAGCCACCCTGTGCTCCTGATTGGAAATATGGGCCCAAATCAGTTTCGTTCCAAGGACATTGCATGAATCCACGCGGTGACAGCTGGCCAAAGCGGAGGGGCTCAAGCAGGACCTAGGAACAAATGTCAGCCGACAACGGTGACCGGCACACGGAAGGTGGCTGTTCGGGGCCAGGGAAGTAAACTAAACAATGAAAAAACAAGTACATACACGGATCTGGGAGGGAAAGTAAACTTAAAAACCGGTATCTTGGTGTAACGTGGTGTCTTTGCTGCACATACGGTCTACTTGGTGTTTTCTGAAAGTCAAGAAAACCCCCATAGTGCTGTGGAATAGACAGCCAAGGTGTTCCAGGTACACTATAATACGCTTACACTGCTCTGGGAGGTCTCCCTTATCTCGAAAAAGATGTGACATGTGGATACACCCCTAGCAGCTAAAGACCAATTGGAAACAGCCATATTTCCTGTCCTGAAATACAAAAACAATAAAAATTTATTAAGACAATATTCATCCTTAGAAAGAAAAAAAAACTTGCCCTCGTATGGAATGCTGAGTTTCCGCATGGAACAATCCCCAAGAAGCCAAGGGACCGAATTATAAATGATGGTCAGCAAGATGAGGTTTCACGGTATCCCTTTACAAATAGGCAGCAAATTAAGACATTAATCCCTGACAAACAGAGGGGTACATTCCTAACCTCCAGATAATGCCAACGGGAAATTGGAGGTTACCAAAGGTGATCTTCAGAAACAATCCTAAGGTCAAGAAAACATATACATCATAGTACAGCAAACGTTAAAGGAATATCTGTGGGAAAAAATAAAGTTTAGACTGGCTGGTATTTCGTACATAAACATATACTAAATATAAGCGCACAAAGATATTAATATTGGCAATTTAGGTAAGCTGCCTTATTTCTGTGTTAGAGTTCATAGTTATACACCGTTGACAAAATTAACACTTTCTCCAGAAAGGAAATTAAAGAAAACTCATCCACAGTTTCACATGACTCAGAGCATTTTCAGAGACTATATTTAAGAGTAGGGGATGGTCAACAGGCCAGACAAGACATTCTGCAATACATAATTAAATAAAACCAATGTCAGGCAGGAGAAACTGTTGATATCTTATAGTCGTATTATAAAATGTTAGTTCTGCAATGCGCTGCAGAGATTCTTTTTTTAGATCCACCATTTGTAAAAAATGCAAAGGCAACTCTCAAATAATTAAATCCTGGAAAAAAAATGTAGGCTCTGCCATGTGGGGTTGTAGGTTGTATTAAACCACTGGGCATGTGAAAAAGGGTGAACTCCGCATTGTAAAGGCTGAATGTGTGCATGGAGTGTGTCATGCCATTTCCAGAGACGCTTGCGATATTGCCTCAGTGCTTGTGGGGGAGAGGAGCGAAAATAATTTACAATGCAACACTGCAGTGCATTTTACATTTCAGAGATCGGTACTGAGAGAATGGAGCCCCACAAACACTCAACATAAACACATACATAAAGAGTATAATAGCACCAGTAATAAAAACTCTTTCCAACCATAATGGAAGCATTCTTCTGCAATCCAATCAGGACGACTGAGGCAGAAATCTAACATGCAACCCTCTGATGGACTAGAGACTAGGAAAATGACAGACACTGCACATAATTATCTGTAGAAATGATTCGTTTGGAGATTCTGCATCTATTGTGGTCAATTCTAAACTAAACACACTAAAGCCTGCCAGACCATAATCCAGCTCCTACTCAGCCTGCAGATTCAGGCCTATTTCTTCGGGCTTAAATTTAAAATCAGTCATTGCAATGATAGTGGACGGTCTTTCTGGAAAGCATTTTGTTGCCATTGGGAATCATTGCTGAATTAAGCTGTGCAGAGAAAATGGAATATGTAGAGATGTATGGAGAAAACACACCAGATACAGGCAATGTCTAAATTTAAAATAAATGTCAAGGAAAAAAAAATAAAAATAAAAACAGAAAAATACCTCTGAGTGATTCAAAGCTGAAGGTCAAACATAACACGCTAAAACACGCTACTCCTGTAGGGGCCGATTTAGGTCCAGCCCTAGGCGATGTAGCCAGACTGCCAGCGGGCCTGGGCCGGATAAGGGCCCCTCGATGTGACACCTCAAATTAGTATTATGGAATTACAAGGCCAAGGGACCGAAAGCAAAAAAAAAACTGCTCATCTGAAGGCCTCCGGTGTCACGTTTTCCAAATGTCACCGGATGTGCGGCTCATTCAAAACCGTCGGCAGTTTTCAAATTTGCTGTTCAAACGAAAGGCGAATGGCTCTTACCGCGCTTTATATAATTTAGGCTTCTCGTTAAAGTCAGGCACTTCAGGGCCGACGCCGGCGTCACATTTCGGCTTAGGAGCTAGCTACTAGTTTTCGGCTGTTTAT
>JAODKM010000048.1:3490334-3509058 GCA_026780845.1 Petrocephalus sullivani | reverse complement strand
CCGCGGCCCCCCCCCCCCCCGCACACAGCAACCCCGCCCGCCCCCGCACCCCGCGCCGGGCGAGCCCCAACCCCCCCCCCCCCCCCCGGCGGTACCGGCTTCCCAGGACCGCCGTGCTCTATGTAGGCCAGCGCCATGTTTGGCCTAATTCTGCGCCAAGGGAGAGCAGCACTGACATTGTTTGCGTTCTGCAGAGAGAGCTCCGCGTGGAGAAGAGGAATCAGACGCCGCACAAGAAGTGGGTGTGGGGCGCTTCGCGGATGCTCTCGGCCGGCGGGTCGGATGGATGGGCCTGCGTGGCCCCCACGCACATCCTAAGAGGCAAACACATCTCGGGTTTCCGAGTCGTCAGCCCCTGCGTCTCCCCAACAATATACAGGCATTACTGGCGGGCAAAGAAATAGCCGAAAATAAAACCCTATACCGTTTATCCATCTCCCCTAGCCACCCAGGCGACGGAGCGCCACACCGATATATTACTTTAAAAATAAACGTTACAATCCGAGACTATCGCGCAACGAGGCGGCGGGCGGCTGGGAAGGCGTCATCAGCGGTGCGCGGTGTGAGCGCGAGCCCCGCCCCCAGTGGGGGCCCGGCGAAGCCGAGCAGCCCTCTCCTGCCTATGTGAAGCGCGGTATTGTCTGGCCTCGGCTCCGCTGCCAGGGATATTTATACATTGCAGTCGGTTATATTTATGGGCCGTGTGAAATGTTCCAAAGGCTCTGTGTGTACTTCAGCTGAGCTGAAGCTAATATCATTTTACCGAAATCCAAAATATTATATTGTTAGAATACAGAAGGTATATAACTATGCAAAATAATAATAATAATAATAATAATATTAATAATGTTTTTGTTGTTGTCATCATCAGCATCATGATAAAAGATGGCACAATGGCCTCACACCTCCAGAGTCGGGGGTTCGAATCCCTCCATGTGAATGTATTTGTGTGTGTGTGCGTGTATTTGTAATTACCAGATCTTCCCCCAAATAAAAACCTGTAACTTTTTACCCTGTGGGGACATTTTTTTTCGGTCCCCACAGGGATAACCCAAATTTAATAAAAATCTGTGAATGCAATCAAAAAACGAATAATGCCTTTGGTTGAGTTTAGGGCTGGGTAGGGGTTAAGATTGTCATTGTTGGGATAACATTTTTTCCCCATCGAAATGAATGGACAGTTCTCACTGAGACATGAATATCTCCGCAGGGTTTATCCCTGCCTTGTCCACAGTGGGAGAGGTTCTATGCCCCCTCGTGACGCTGTCCTTGATACAGCCATGGAAAATGGAAAGATAATAATTACATCTTTTTACAAGCTGGTTGTGCACTTTATCGTTAATTGCACAGAGCAGCTAGGAATAGCTTGAGTGAATCATATGGGGTTAAACACTTTTCAGTTTTCACTGCATTCCAGGCGCCAAGCAGGTACTGCGTAAGGGACAGAGACATCAAAGAAAACATTTGCCGCCTTTACATTGTTCTGTTTTTCATGGGTTGAGTTTTCTGTAGTTTATAATATTTATCTTGCATGAAACATAAATGTCGTCAACTTAAGACCCACTTTTAATAGTTGATTCTAACTGCAGAGCTTGCCAGACTACGGACGATTATTTCTCTATGAGGACAGCAGATTAAATACCGATTATGTCGTTTCGTCGCAAAACTAGGGATTTTAAAACGAAAATAATGTGTTAACGTCTCGGGCGCGCAGAAGCGAGGCAATTAGCCTGCGCTGGCGAATAACCTCCCACATGGGGTCCCCCCCTCGGCACGCCGTCGCTGCTCGTCCGTGCGCGCAAACCAGTCATTTAGTCATTTTGCACGCCAATCATCCCTGCGCCAAGCAGACCAGAAAATTGTTATGACCATTCGGGGAAAAAAAAAAATATATATATATATATATATGTATATATCGATCAGGTGCCCACTGGCGTGAAATTAAAATAAATAAATAAACAATTTATCTAACCAGATTCTAACCCGAATTGTTGTTTGAATTGGATAGCATTGTTTCTCTTTCGCGTTAATCATTACGGTTATCCTTTAAAGTAGCTAGCGCTTGCCTGGGCAGTGTCCGCTTTTAACTTGGGCTCGCACTCTTTTGAATACTTGGCTACTGTTACAGGAGCGTCACGGTGGCCTGACGAGCTTTGATTCTGGGTCCCATTCCTCTCCTGCCCATCTGCTCGAGTGCGATTCACACATCCGCGTGCGCTTCCGCCAGCGACCCCGGCTTCTTCTCGCGCTCCAAAGCTGTGAATCGAGGTCTCTGAATTGACCTTGGTGAGATGTGCTAGCACCCCTGTGACGGGACCCAGGCTCACTGTGACCCTACGTTTGAGGGAGCATTATGGGGTACACAGGAATACTAGCGCAGGTGTGAGTAATCATACAGTATGGAAGTGGTCACGGCTTTAAGTCAGCATGTCGGTTGAATACAGGAGCCATACTATAAACCTGCTGCGTGCAATAGCAGATCCACGAAAAAATTTAACCATTAAAGTTACCTACAATAGCCACATTTTCAAGGACAATACTGACAGTTTCATTATCATTAATGTATTCATTATGTGTTAAAAATATATAATATAACAGAAGAGCAAAATTTCCAAAACTCACTTAGCCCGAGGGTTGTGTTGTTCAGAAGATGTCTGTGGACTTAGTGAATTTTGGAAATTTAATCAAAGTTCTTTGTTGGGTTAGATGAGGTCTGGGTGAGATTTTCGATTCCCAGTACTGTAATATATAATGAGGAAGCCGGACTTTAGGTCACTGGCGGTCTCATCTCAAAAACAACAAAAGACTGGACTAAGTGAGTATTGGAAATTTGCTCTTCAATTTCACTGATGTATTCTTTTTTTTCCAGACAATTACAGTCTTTGGAGGGCCCCAAGTCTCTTTCGCGTACAAAACTTGGGACAGTTGCTAGACTGTCACTTATCACAGAGAAAAAAAAGAAAAATAATTTTTAGGGAAAGTTCAAAATGGCGTGAGGTGGCATTTACGCAGAACGGTTGGGGACTGCTCCCCGCATACTTAATGGCATTTGTAATGTTATTTGATTACATTTGTTACTCATATATGAGACAAATGCCATGACATTTCGACAGAAACCAGGCCTTAATTTTAGGCAGGTCAACATATTTAACACTCATGCATCTACCGGTGACGTTTCTTACATAAATCCCAAAGTTTCAAAGAATAATTAAAAAAAAAAAACGTTTTACCAATTAGGTAAAACTTAATTTTTCTTTTTCAGGAAGGAAAAACTGCCACGCTGGAGAGACAGTTAGTCATATGACAAAATGATGGTAAATTGGTAAATTTATCCTTGTTAACACTCAGCAAATATCAGTAAAAAGTAAAGTAAGAAAGTAAGTAATAAACAAATACTTTTAATGGAGTGACTCGTGGATAAAGCGACTGCTTTTTACTGAAGGCTATTAAATGTGGTTCTTCTGAACATTGATATTTAAATTTCTGCTGGAGGTTGTTAATTGGTTCTGACTTCCACGGTTCAGGAAAGTGACAGACGTGACAGCTAAAATCCAAAGTCTAAAATCCACAAAAAATATATTTCCCTGGTATTTCCTTCGGTATTTTCCTTTGTGCACTACAGAAGTGACGCACAGTGTTTCAGTGAGGATCCCTAATCCGTCACATTGAAGTTGAGTTCTAATTTTTTTTTAAGAATTGTTTTCGAACCCGTAGACTTGGTTTCAACCCCTTTGATAACCTGTAACGTAATTTTTGTGGAAGACATGAAACCATAGCTTTGTTGGTCTCTAATACGGAATATCGTCGTACGGCTTCGGCTCATCAGCACTAACTGAACCGTATTAGGAAAACGGAAATTAATACAAAATTTTACACATATCACTAGGACGCTTCATTTTTTTGGCAAGTACAAGCGCAGTGTAAACTCAGAGAAAACACAGTGACCCTCGTTTCAACCGGCAGCGTGCGAGATGGCGGTGATCCACTTCAAACTGTCAAACGCCATGCCCGTCAGCGCTTCCTCCATCGCTGTCAGCTCGGGGGGGGCATGCAGGCGACACGGAAACCGGAGACAGCCCGTCAAAGAGAGCATCTGCCAAAGTATGGCGCTCACAGGTGAGCGGACAGGTCCCCTCACAGGACCCTGGCGGTCTGATTCCGGCCCCTAGAGGGCGCTATTCGCCACCGGCGACGTACCGGACCAGCCGTCCTTTTCGGTCTCAGGGACAGGTGGTGCTGGCAAGTGTACCAGTGGGCAGTGGAAGTCACTGCGCCAACGGAGAGGGGGTGCGACGGGCTGGGGGCGGCTGGCCAAGAGCCCTGCATTCATGTCCCATTTAAGCCATTGATAAAAAGTAAGGGGGTCAGGGAGAGAAAAGTCGGAATGGGGGAGGGAGGGAGAAGGAGAGCGAGCGTGAACGAGGGAGTGACGATCTTTGAATCGCTGACTCAGGCCCTCTCTGGATGCCTTCCCAGACGAACAGCTTGAGTCTCCGTTGGACTGGGACGAGGGCGGCGAGCTGGGTCTCCTCCTCCAGGAGGAGATCTCCTCTGCGCGCACAACGCGGCCACGGCGAGGAACGACAACACTTCAAAACACACGCATCTGCTGGTCCCGACACCAGGGAACGCGGCGAGGAGTCGTGAATAAATGATGGGCGCCTGGGGAGGAGAGGGCCTTCTGTGACAGCTCGCCCTCCACCAGTCGGATTTATGCACGTGCCGCCGTCTAGCGTCTCTACAACAGAAAGCCTGGGCCTAAATTATATATCGTAATTATACCTCGAATGGGCAAAAAGTTCACATGATTATATGAAGGCTGACGTATGCTATCTTAAGGCAGCTATCCCGACGTTTAAGCAAGTGAGCGTACATTCCCTAAAGGCAAGAACTTCTAAAGCTATATAATGTCGGCAAAATGCGAACATGAGCTAACATGACGCTGAAGCTGAACTTCAATGAACACCAATGGCAAGCGATGAAGTGGGTGTAGCGGTGAAGTGGGTGTAACCCCCCCCCCCCCACCCAGCCCGCCTGCCGAATTTTCAAAGAGACCAGTACGGGAGGTCAGAATGGATCACAAACTAAGGCAGTCATCAGGCTGATTAATTACGCTCAAACGGATAAATTACACAATGAATCTCTCACCTCCATCTCAGATGACAAAAATGACTCCATCTGATCCTCCCTGCATATGCGTTTGCTTACATACAAATATAAACATTCTTGCCACTGCATAAAACTCCAGTCCCGCTGAACTGTCACTGTGATGTTGTGTGACTGGACTAATGAAACAAATTAGCAATGAAACAGCTTAAATCCTGCAACTCACATGACAAAGCTCACTGCTAGGTGCAGGACTAATACCATCCCCCCGCCCACCCTACTCTCTCAGAAAAAAGGATACCAATTTGTGCCTTTGATTGTCACTGGGGCGCTACCCTCAAGGGTCTTATACCTTTTAAGATACAGAAATGGACTATGAGGAACTGTTTTGTACCATTGGGGGTACATTAATGTTGTTTGTACTTAGGGGATGCATTTCTGTACCTTAAAAAGTGCAACTACCTACAGCTAAGGGTACAATTGGCAGAACCTTGAGGGTACAACCCCAGTGACAAGCAAAGGTACAGATTGGTACCCTTTTTTCCGACAGTGCAGGGGCACTGGGCATTTTATTAATCATGCCAGACGTGTGTTACATCCTGCCTGGGCTTCCTATGTACTAAAATATGACAGGGCCCGGACACTGTACATTTTCAGCAGGCAATTGGTCAAACTGAAATGCAGTGGGTCCCTGTCAAGGAGTGACTGGGAGGAAAAAAAACATCAGAAAGGGGGAGGGTGAGGTAATGCCCGGTGATGTCACTCATTCATTAAAAAAGTGGGGGCTTTCTAGCCCTCCCTCTCAGTGTAAATGCTCTAAGGAGTTTCAGAACCGTCATACAATACAGACAGCAAAAATTATACGGACGAGTAGGTTTTCGTCTCAAAAACAAATCCCTTAAACAATCCGTTCATATGCCAGTTTATCCTTGCACCTGGTATAAGTTTTGATTTTTATTGTAGACACGCAAAAAGAGCATATGGTTTCTTTTGTATAGCAATAGCTAAGTCTCCTGAGCACCATAGCTTAACTATAACATCGAAATTGAACACATCGTGCAAAAATATGAGCTGTTCGCCCAGAAGACTTTCTGCCTGTCAGTACTGCAATAAAGGGGAGAAACCTGGCCTGTTATGACAGCCAAAGCTCTGCCTACCCTTGCCTGACAATAATTTCTCATTTAGGAATCATGACTCAGTGCCTGGACACGGAATATTTACAGCAGCTAATCATTACAGGACATCGCAGAGCGGGATTCTGAAACAAGTCCATGTGCGGTCTGGGCAATTTTTCCCCTCTTTATAGTAAATCAAAGCTTTGTTTGTTCAGCCTCTGAAGCACAGAAAAAGAACAAAAACCCAGAGATGTACCATAGCTGTGTAGCCTAATAAACTGAGGTAGCTGCACGCAGCAATTAGCGGACCAGAGCTATATCAGTCCCGTATCCTGTCGAATATTCACAGTGTCCTTTCATGTGTCTTCGGAAAAGATAAATAAGATAAAGATAATACTAATAAAAAATAATAAAACTGTTTATGTTAGAGAGCACATGTTCAGTCAGGGAATGGGAGGCAATATTTAAGCCTCGCTCAGTTTTATACATGTATATATTTTATTTAAAATTAGTTACGTAACCTAGCAAGCTCCGAAACTTTAATTACAGGGGCTTAAAGTTTTATAAAGGAGGCAGAGGGAGACGGAGGCGATAAGAGGATAAAGTAATCAGAGGAGAAAGCATGGGAGCAGGGCCAGGTCGGCCTTCCAGGCCAGGCTGTCTCTGGCAGGGCCGGAGCTGATCTCACTTATCTGCTCTTCCGGGGGGGGGGGGGTATCGCCCGGCCTGGTGCCCAACCAAAAAGCCGCACGCTGCTTTAGTTCTAGATGCAAAACAAAGGATTTTCTCTATCCTGCTGGTTTATGAGTGGACCATGTCATTATTAACGTACTGCCCCCCCCCCCCCCCAAAAAAAATGGCCACCTCCATTTCTGATCCTGACCGACCACCCTCTCCGGGCTGCATGCCCGACCAGCCAAACTCAAGGCCTTCCGGATCTGACCTCCTCATTTTCACTCAGTTCATTTTTCATTCCTCTGCTCCCTCCTAACTTCTCTGATCATCCTTCCACAGCAACACTATCTCTTTTTTTCATTTCTGCTGTTTTTGGAGTTCTTCATCACAGAATCTCAGCCCGAGTGACACCACGGACCTGGCAGCACATTAACGTCCCATCCCGGAGCTGTACTTCATTTATTTTTTTTTCTCTCTCTCAAAGAAAGACGTTTTAAATGGCACTTAACCCTTAGCACAGTTCAGAAACTCTCCAATAGCGGCAGCATTACCCGCTAAAACTCATCTCGGTAACTAAGGATCACCGTTTATCTTATATGTAAACAGAAAAAAACCCCAGCAAGCACAAATAATACAAAAAGAATTAGCCAGTAGTGCTAATGTTACATTATGAGACTATATATAAATAAGTGATTAATGTTTTCTGTTTAATAGTGTAGAATGTAACATTTTTATGGCACAGCGCTGTCAAAGTATTACCACACAAACACACACAACTCCTTGTTTTGCATATCGCCAGTAAATGATTAAAACCATCCTTTTTTTAACCATCTTCGAAATGTTTATTTGGTCAGGCTATCAACTAACGTCTCGGAAAGCCGCTAACATCTTCAAACCCTTTGCTGTCAGATGAAAAATGTGGGGTCCGCTTGCTTAGAAAACCTCGATATTACGCAACTCTCTCCGTGCCATGTTGATTTAGTATAAATGTCCTCCCCAAAGGCTCATGGTCCACTGAATGGAAAGAGTTGTCTGGTAAACTTTTCAGGATGTTCAACATTAACGGGAGCTATATACTTTCAATCGCTTTCTGATAGATGACGGTTTGCAAAATGCTTCATGTATTGAAGAAGCATACAGATCAGAAGAAGGATTCCAGGCATAGTTATATATCTTAATCACTTTATGTCTTTGTGCCAATTTATGCATTCTTTAATGGTTGGCCTGTATGCTCATTGATTTTTTGAACAGATTTCATGATACCACATAAACTAAAAAGGAAACTTGGGTCTGTGGTCAGCGAATTGGGGCACTATGCCTGTGATCAGACAGTCGCAGTTTTGAATCCTGAAGCAGGCAGAATGATTTCACCCCGGGCCCCCTGAGCATGGCCCTTAACCTCCGATTTCCCCAGGGACTGTCTGACCCTGTTTGCTTTAAAAAAAATCACTCTGGATAAAAGTGTCTGCTAAAAACAAACAAAAAAAAACGTACAGCTTTTCTGGTCTAATGATCATGGAGTCAGTCAGGTCACTAGAGAACCTTGAAATGGCAGAAGAAACAAAAAGTTGTGAAGGATCTTGGATGATGAAGCATTATTCCTTTGTATTTTATCCTGGATACTGTGCCAGGGAGATCAGCGGCCGCAGTACCAGGACTGTCAGTTCACCCTATCAAGTCTGAGGAGTTCTCTTAGATCCCGGATGATTTGCATATATGATATTAATAGCAATTAGCAGAGATGAAGGGGCTGAGGCTTAAGCCCTAGTAAAGGCCATTGTTTGATGCTCCCACATTCAGTGGCAGGAAGGGAATGAGCACAGCTCTAAGAGTGAGATGCCGTCCTCTCCTGTCATCGGCACGCTTAATGAACAATAATCAGCCATCTGAAATGCTCGCACTAACTGCACTGTGGTTAAATTATGGGAATATTAATTCTGAATAAAAGTCAGTCCATTATATCTGTTGTATATTACATTTTATTACATCTTTCATACAAATTTAGGAATGTATTTTATGCCCGCTCAGTTAGCTAACTCTAACACACGATACATTATGTGTCTGATATAACTACACCGAGCAATGAGGCTCATGTCTTCATTTTAACTTTTGGGATTTTGGTTGTTATTCTCTGTTTCAGTCGATATTTTACTATAGCCGGGCTATACTATGTAACACCGCACCTAAAACGGGAACACTAAACATAAAACATAATTTACTCAGAAGCCAAATTCCCTCCAGCAGGGTAGGAAGAAAATGTTTATTTTACATGAACTGTTTTTTTGGTGGTGGTGGTGATATTTTAAGTATATATTACTGCGACATGAATACATTAAACAACATTTGGCCCAGAAACGGAACCAGGTTTAAACCAAGCAAATGACGTAAGTCGGGGAACGCCTTATATCAGGGTTAATTTTAGCATCCGCTTTTCACAGCCATACGCAGAGCACGGGTGGCGATGCCTTTATTCTCGCATTCCTGCGCGTGCCCGTTACACCCAGCCACTGGCCGCGCATTGCTGCGCGTGCCCGTCGCATCCAGCCGCCGGCTGCGCGTCCCCGCACTCTCCCGCGCGTGCCCGTCACGGGCTGACTGCGCTGTCCTGCGCGTGCCCGCCCCGCCCACCGCAGAAAGCGCCGCTTCCGTTTGCTTTGTCGCGTCCACGTCTCCAAACATTTAACCCCTGTACGAAGACGTGCTCGTTTTCTGCCGCGCTTCAGTGCCAATCGGTGCTCCCTGTCCAGGCACCGATGTGGTAAATACGGACATGTGACTGCATACCACATTGCGAGTGCGATGTATTTGGATACGTATAGCATGTATACTATTCGGCGTGGGAGGTGCTGCAAATGGGGAAGGGGGCAGAACATCGCGCAGTGACGGTGGCTGTCTGAAAAAAACAAAACAAATCACCGCACGGATGTTGTGAGACTTATGTTGCGTGACAAATACATTCATACTCCCCATGGATTGCATTGGACACATTTATAATTTACTGATGATAAACTGGTGAGAACCAAATGTTCACCTATTAAATATTAAATGCCTGATTTCAAATATGCATAGCATTTTATAAACTGAAAGATTCTGCAGGCCACTTAAACTTTAAAATTTGTTAATAAAATATGTTTAATAGGTAATACATTCCTTCAACTTTAAACGATTTGAATCAAATACAGAAACAGTACTGATATGGCACACATAAAAATATTAATAAAAGAATCTATAATTTCAAAGAATGGCTGTAAAATATAAGCATTTATATTCTGCCCTTTAATTGATTTTGGTATAATTACAGCATTCTGGGTTTAAAAAGGCAGTTTTATCATGGCTATTAAAGGCACCCTAAATAATGGCCCGAATGGTCTTAATAATTCAGTTGAACTAATGAACTGTCATCCTCTGAGAATGAGCAGAATAGTTGTCTAATCCTTTGCAAATGCACAGCCACACACAACAGGACTTCCGCATTTTACACATACAGGGACTCATCAGACGAGCCCTCAGCTGGTACATCATGCCTTGTAAAAAAAGCAAGACCCAGGGAACTATGGCTTCCGTATTTGCTCAAAATTTTAGGATTTCGATATATTTTCAAACAGTAAAACAATACAGGTGCAACGCATGTTGTATCTAAGCTGACCATGAGATAAACAAAAAAAAATACATAACTTCATGAGTAGTACTACAAACACTTGTAACCATTCTACATGTGACACCCAGAGGTTTTAAACCTGCTTGCCACATTTCTCAGCTAAAGTAACTCAGTAAATAATTATTGACGGCTTTCACTTAATTGTAATAAGTGAGGACCTCCATAAATCCATTATATTACCAGATCTACCTAACACTCCACTGCTTCATTGTTCTTTGCTTCAAAATGTCCATTTTCCATACAGAGTCATGTCATACGACTCCAAAATTCTGTCAACCTGTCCCTCAGAATAAGGCTGCGCTATTTTTAACTCTTGCCAACATACAACTATACTAATGGACAATTTAATGTCAGTTCTAGTTTTCTGCATTTTCTCCGGCTGGCCAAATGAGGTACTCCAGATAGGACTGTTATCCATCAGAATGAAATGTAAAAGGTCAGTGTTATAACCCAGTGTCCTGACTCCGATAATGGGATCACCCTACGTGATCTGTGATCTGTACCTTTAAATACGCATGGCCTTCTCCTGCTCTTAAAGCTAAAAATGTTTCTTTGTATGTTTTAATAAGAAGTAACTATAACAATGTCATTCAAAAAAATATGCTGATAAAGCTTTAATTGGCTGAACGATCTTACCGCTGAGACATGATCTTATAGGCGTCGGGCAGGTAGCACCGCGTGTTCTCCATCTGGACTGGGTCGGCGTCGCAGATTTTGTCATCTGTCCGTCCGTAGTTGGCACTCTCGATCATGATGACGTCGGTACCTGGGCAGCGTAGCTCGATGGGGTAGCTCTCGCAGGACAGCTCCCTCCGCACCACGGCCATGGGGATGGGTGCTCGGCTGAAGGCTGCAGGCCAGACGCACACAAGCTGTCAATGACCCTGCATTACCACCAGGTGGCAGTAACAGTGCCCATTCACTACATGCCCCTCCCACTTTGACACACATGTGACACTGAATTCCAACACTTCAGTGAGTTTTACAAGATATACAAAAATGTATTGATTATTAACGCTTGGTAATTATTGCGGTAAGCTGCCATTTGTTTCAACTTAAAATATATACAAAATATGGTACCGAAAAGCAGGTAAGCCGAAAGTGTAAAGATTTAAGATTTGGATCTCTGACGAGACCGCTGCTGTGCTACTCTAAGGAGAGCCCTTGGAGGACTCCGAAACTGAGCCGCATCATGTATCATATTTCCAGGACTATAAAAGGACAAAGAGTGAGTTGTAAGGCATGTATGTCAGGCTCACTGAATGGGTACGGCGCAGATATATGTTATAACAGAAGGGTAGTATGCATGCACTTGTTTTACTCATTCCAAGGGCTTTTACAACCATATTATCTATATTTTAAAACGCCTTTGTCCTTTTTTATAATAACAGTGATACTTCAAAAGAAAGGTACAGAGAGATTACAGGATATCGACCCTGGCATTCCAGAAGTCAAGCGTGCAATATGAATTCACTTAAGGATCAGTGCGTTTAAAAGCATGTTGGGCATTGTCGTGCAAACACAACATTGCAGGTCTACGTGTCTCTGACTGTGACACTGGACTGCAAAAGCTTTATTCTATGAAACAGTAACCATGGTAACATCAACCCCATCCTTCCATTATACAGTCCTATAGTCTGCATTACTGGAGATGTAAAGTCGAGGACAGAAATTCGACGTAACTTGCTGCACAGCTCCATCTCAAGGACTGTGCCAAATTGTGCGAGATGAATCACACAGACATTCCTGGGTAATGGTGGATGCTCCGCAGTCTATGACATGTCACTTAGATTGTAAGCCGGAGTAGAAACCAAACAGGGCTCTCCAAATTGCTACATGAGTCGATCAAGAATGAGACGTTTTAATGCTACCCTGTCATCTGTCTGAGATAAAGCTGATATACAATGACATTTAAGAGTTATCATTAACGTAAAAAAAATATGTTGGGGTACAGAGAGGACAGATGGGTCATCTTCTTGTGGTCTTTGATGGAGATCTTAGGACGGAGGTGGGTCAATAACCATTCTCTTTTGTCGATATTTTCTCAAATGTTTACTAATGCTTAGCCAGAAATGTACAACCCATAAAATACAGGCCATTTAAGCCCCCAGAATGAATATCCAGCAGGAAAGGCAGTGACAGGACAGCCAGGCAGCATCATTTCAAACTATACTCATCAGCCTAAGGAAATACAAGCCATCGTACATAACTACTTAACCAGTACAGGGTTGTGGGGAACCTGGGGCCTGTCCTAGGAAGCACGAGGCACAAGAAAGGGACAGCCTGGATGGGATGCTAGGCCATTGCAGGGCACACGAACAAACAAAAAATGGGGGGATTAGAGCTACCAGTTCATCTAACTGCAGAGTATCACAAATACAAAGCAAGAGCATGCAAACACTACATGCATGCATGGAAGAGTGCACCCCGCTGGTGGGAGGCCAGAATACCAAGCCACCCCACATGACACTATATTTCCCAAAAATAATTTAAATGGAACATAGAAATGTATGCAAGCGCGATACATTCCAAAGTCGGGGGCAGAGGGGAGCTATCGATGTGCACGTTGATCTTTCAATTGTTAAGACTAAATTTGTATTTTCACAAGAGGTTATCATTTCGATGAATAGGGCAATTATTTTTATTCCTGGTAATTAATTCCTGTACCTAACAGGAAAATTAAACTGCCAATAAACATGATTGCCAATCAGATTTATAGAACAAGTAATAAATCTGAGTAGACTGTTTTTGCGACTGGTCAGAGAAAAATTATTTGCGGCTGAGGGGGTGAATGAAGAAGGGACTCGTGCTCCACACTATAACAGACAGCTAACAATGTAAATAGGGTTCTTGTATGTTGAAATACAAGCTGAAAAACATCAAATGTTTTTAGTTATAAATCACTAAACTAAGTACAATTAGAACATAAAAACCCATTTTTTCTGATTACTTTGTTTCTCTCAAAAATGCACAATTCTTTAATATGAAAAACGTACGACATTGTACAGCACACTGAATTACTGTTACACTGCAGCAAAATTGCTTTTTTTGTCATAAAAAAACATAAAAAGATAAAAAAAAAAAAACTTGTACTATGAAATAGTATCTCTGGCATGTTTTTCTTGATCTAATAATAGCTCTGGAAGAAGAACCCTAAGGGGTGATAAGGCAGAAGCAAGTAGGAACCCTGCTTCCATTCCCAATACGGCTCTCCAGTTCCCATTTCCATCGACTAGCTACTGTACCAATAAAGCATAAAACACTTCCATCCCTGAACCTGTTCTGGGCCGTGTGGTGCGTCATTGGCGAACCCCATCATTGGGTCAAGAATCAGCAAAACTTTTTTTAATTTTTAAATAAAAGCCACTTTCATTTACAGATGTCAGAGGATGAATTCAGTAGAGGCAATAAATCTGACCGAATGACACTTTGTCCAATAAATGAGCTCAAATCACCCGTTAAGCGCGTAAATGTCGCTAGCTATTTCTGTGCAGGTCGGCAGACCGTAATAGGCACGTTTAGAGACGCCGGTGCTGTCCCAACGATGGCGACGACGTGCGAGCATGTGGCATGTAACTGTCAATCTCCCCTGCCAGCAGCACCCTGGGAAAATGCGACAATGGGCCGAAACGTGAGGCCGTCGCAACATTAACGTCAGGGCCTCCAATAAATTGCGAATGATGGATGCGGCTATTTAGGGCCATCTGCGTTCGAAGGGGGGGACGCATCTGAATGCCGCGCTATTCCGGCACCCATTTCGCTTGCCATATTTGTGTTGGCACTGATATAATTCATGAATCCATTACGTGGCCATACATTTTTAAAATGCCCCTTATCCAATATTCATCCAGAGTAAATCCAGGGGAGTGTAAGGATCAAGGCCAGGGTACAAACCCAGACAGGACAACCACGTTCATTCAATCGGGCAAGCCTTCCTGGCAATTCCAAGTCACCGGTTCTCCTAAAATCTGTATAAACACAGAGACGACATGTAAAATACAGTCCCTGGACCACAAGCTCATAAAGCAAAGTCACACCGATGAAGTGACACATACGGAGAGGGATTTTACTTTTATTTGGCCACTGTGTCAAAATGCAATAGATGGGTCATGCAAGTCAGCAGAACAGGCCGCTGTGAGGTACAGTGTATAGGTTCTGTGTGCTAGCCCTTTCAGCATTACGGTACGGCCATGTGGAAGCTTAATCTACTGTGAAAACTGCTTTCATCCCGTTTACGATAAAATAAGACAGAGTCCTAACATCAGCAATGCGGGAATGTAGCGGTCCTCCTTCAGAAACCTCATTGTCAAAGACGGGTGAACATCGCCGGAGAGAGCGTGTCCTCTTCGAGCTGGATGTAACTCTTCCCGTTGGCTTTGATTACCGCGGACGACACGCTTTCCGATCACAGCACTCCATCCACCTTGACCCCGATGCGGTGGTTTTGAGAATCGACGCTTACCGTCACATTGTAATACGGGCCTTTAATGCATAAGTAGCACGGGGGGAGTAAAAAACACATAATGGATTTGTATCATAACACACCTGTAGCTGGCACATCCCCCCCAGCCAGAATAAAACAGAGTGTACCAATATCCATCCATCCATCCTTCTTCTGACTGCTCAGGGTCCCAAGATCGTTTTATAATATGGTCCCTGTTTTATCCAAATAAATCCCCAATCTGTGTTTGTTTGTTTTCATTTGTATCTATTTTACCTGTTGAGAAATGTATTCTATGAATACAAATTGCATTTAAAGATAGTACTGAAATGTGTGTGTGTGTGCGTGTGTATATATATATATATATATATTATTCAATGGTATATCAAGTTCCTGTGGACATTTATATTTCTGTGGCAGAACAACGCATGTGCATACCTCTGGATCCCAAATACACTGCAAACCATGCTTGCTGTCACTTACTAAATGTCAAATTCTTATACGTTAAAAAAAAAAAACCCGACACAAGACGCACTAACATACATAAGCAATGGCAAAATGTGTGCTTCCAAATAAGACACAATCACGCCCATCAATCCATTACCAGTTATCCATTACAGGGTTGCAGCCAACCTGGGACAATGTGGGCAGGATGCCAGGGGTCAGACACCCATCTCTGGAGGTGTCAGGCAACAGTGCAATAATCGACTACTATTATAAGCGGCAAATAACTTTATTTTTACTTGACATAGCTTATGACAAATCGTATCGCTACAGCTAAATATATGATCATCTTTCCCTGACATTTAGACATTTCGAAGGTCGCATTGCTGCAGCAGCAAATGATAACCCAAAAGTCAGATCACTCGCCCAAATGCGATCCCATTCCCGCTTTCGAAGCACGCCGATGCCGCTGCGTGCCACACTTAAACCGGCTAGGTCAACGGTAGCTAATCTTACAGAGCGTACGGCCTGGATAGATTACACAGGTCTGCAAAAAAAAAACAACTTTTTTTCAGCTGCATGGGATATTTTTGGTAAATGTTATGTTTTTTTAGGGTGCTGAATCCAAAAATGATCTCCATTTCCCTCCATCACGTACAGTTTCTTTGCAAAACATGAGGAGTTTACATTAAAAAAACACAACAGCGATGAAAATAGGGAAAAATATTTTAAAAATTCCATCTCGTCAGGTTTCCTTGCAAAACTCATGTTTTTAGAGTAATTAAGCATACAATTTCCCTTTTTAAACTGAAATCTGGTATCCTATCCTTGAGTCAAAAAAACATATCCAATAATGATTTCTTACATTAATATTTCTGAGAGCGAGACCAAAAATATCCCATGCAACTGAAATTTTTGTTGTTGTTGTAGACCTGTGCTATCCATGTGATCTGCACTGCATCCGAAGTCGAATGTGCAGGCAGATAATAATAATTGGCAGAGCACGTGACTCTGCACAGCCAAAATATACCCAGGCACCTCAGTTACGCCAAACATGCTATACCACATTCATGTGCATTTAGCTATCGCTTTATTTGTTTGCTTGCTTGCATAATTTGTTCCGGAATCCTGTCCAGGTTATTCCCCTGCCTCATGCCCTGTGATCAGTGGTATAGGTTCTGGATAATTTGTTATGGAAAACAGTTGGGTGGATTTTATGTTTGTTTTTTTTAGATGAATCTCTGTGCACTACTGATGTTTTACTTTTTTCCGACTGTACGTGACAAAATTGCAAAGCATACGTGCGAAACATTATGGTGGTGAGAATTCACAACAGCAGGCACCAGGAGCAGTCCAAGAGTAGCACCTGCTTTCATTTCTGCCACCGGTGAGGCGTGCCCAAGATACCATCTTTTGCGAAGAGGGACCCCCCTGCCGAAGCTGAGCAGAAGTAGCAGGGGGTCCGGTGTCCATGGGGAGAACCCCCCCCCCCCCCAGTCCAGCTTGGCTCTCAAAAAGTACCGCAGAGTTTCATTTACACAAAGACACCAGCCACTATGCACCTGAGATTTGACATTGCCGGCATCAAGGTCGGGCTTGCAGCACGCAGCAAAGACAGGGCAGAGGGAAAGTCCTCAGGAAATGCAAAAAGGGGACTGTTCGGCCGGGATATAGGAAAAAAAAACAAAAGTTCTATTACTAAACTACATATTTCTGTAACATATTTCAAGGTCTGTAGATTCAAAGTACAAAGTTGATGAAGTTGTGAAGGATGCAGGCTAAAACTTTTGATTTATTCATCTGATTTAGGAAAATAAAAGATGTTCAGGCCATGTTTTTGCAGGAATGCAGTGCCTCTTGACACGATGAGGGTGACGGCGTACACTATGTGTGCCTGTAAAACATGAGTGCAGTCCTTCCAGAGAGATGTACCTAGAAGCGGCCCCTTTCTTTGCCGGGCAGCTTTTTCTTACTCTTTCAAAGCTCGGCTAATAAGACGATGAGACAGGCGGAGACTGTCCCCTTGAAGGGACTTCACACAATAGATGCCTTCTCTTACCAATGGCTGTATTGAATTCCCCGCCCCCCACCCCCCCCCCCCCACACACACACATGCAAACTGTGCCACATTTAGAAGCACTTCAAGTATCCTCATTGGCCTTTATCTTCAAGGTTTAAGAGGCTAAACTGTCACCCTCACCAAACACACCATATCACCCAAAAGGCCAGACTCTAACTACGACAGGTATCTATCTATACTACAACTACACTATATCTTTATTATTATTATTGCTATATAGTTGTATATATACTACATACAACTATACTACAACTATAATATACTACAACTAATCTACAACGGGTATCACATATACAGATATATTCTCTATGTCATCAGACAGGCAAGCCAAAGTGTGTACATGTAAAGGAAACTGACTGATTATTTTGTATATAGTGCCAAAATAATTGCACATTTGTCCTACATTAACCTTGTCTATCCAGAAGATTTTCATGGGTGATCACTCTGGTGGATTTTCGTCGGGATTAACATACTGCACGTGCAAATTCACACAGGGTTCCTTTGTATCTCAAATCCTGACATCAAATTCTGGGTGTAACATTCTGCAAAGGTTGTGGGACAGCACAAAGCTTTTCCTGTGAGTATCTGGGCACACGTGGACACGGGATATCCGACACCGTGTGTGATTTTCCATATATGCGATGGGCGGGTCCCTAAAGAAGGTCAACGTGGAATGTCAAGGTGAGTCACAGTTAGTGAGTCACAGCTCAGTATCGTTACTGGACGATGCAAAGTATAATGTATATATATATATAATCCATTTTCTGTAAGCACTTACAGTCCCTTGTAAAAGCATTCACCCCCTTTGGGATTCTCTCTATTTTGTTCCCTTACAACCTGGAATTTGAATGGATTTTCAATTTGATTTTAAGTGATGGACTTACAAAAAAAACTACAGATTAATGAAGTTAAAAGGGAAAAAAACTTCTTTTAAATAATTCTAAAAAGTGGTGCATGCATATGTTTTCACCCCCTTTGCCTTGAAGCCCCAACCACTACCTTCAAAAGCCACTTAATTTGTTAAATAAGAACCACCTGTGAGCAGTCTAAGTGTCAAATGATCTCAGTATATATACACCTGTTCTGAGAGTCAACACCAATGCAACATGTGGGGCAGATGCAAAATGTGGGGCAGAGTGTGGCTCAGCAGGTTAAGCTCTGTGCCTGTAATCGGAAGGTTGCCGGTTCAAGCCCAGCCTCTGGCT
>JAODKM010000048.1:3443717-3457321 GCA_026780845.1 Petrocephalus sullivani | reverse complement strand
ACCACAGAACAGAGGGAGAGGGACTCACACAGCAAGGGAAGCGGGAACCACAGAGGAGAGGGAGCGGTAACCACAGAGCACAGGCAGAGGGAATCGCAAAGCACGGGGAACAGGAACCACAGAACAGAGGGAGAGGGACTCACACAGCAAGGGAAGCGGGAACCACAGAGGAGAGGGAGCGGTAACCACAGAACACAGGCAGAGGGAATCGCAAAGCACGGGGAAAGGGAACCACAAAGGACAGGGAGCAGGAATCACAGAACAGAGGGAGTGGGACCCACGCGGCATGGGAAGCGGGAACCACAGAGCAAAGGTAGAGGGAACTGTACTGCACGGGGCCCAGTAACCACAAAGCACAGGGTCCAGTAACCACAAAGCAATGGGGCTCAGTAACCATACAGCACAGGATCCAGTAACCACAAAGCACAGGGTCTGATAACCACACAGAAATGGGGTCCAGTAACCACAAAGCACAGGGTCTGATAACCACACAGCAATGGGGTCCAGTAACCACAAAGCACAGGGTCTGATAACCACACAGCAATGGGGTCCAGTAACCACAAAGCACAGGGTCCAGTGATTGCACAGCACACACAGCACATGCCTGCTTGTGTCGATGATGCCGTTTTGCTCTTGGACCGTATGGAAGCCACTTCAGTGTTCACTGAGCTGTCATTACTGCTCTCACAATAGCAAATGTACAGAGAGCCAGTGCGGGGTCAAAAGTTTAAGCAGGCAGCGGGTACAGCAACACCCCCAGAAAAGGAGACATTTCTAGGTGGGCCTGCCCCCCCCCCGAGGTCTCACCGACCACCCCTTAGATCTGCTACCATGAGGCTGCCCCCCACCCCCCGCAGCTTTGTTTATCTGCTGGATGCTAGACCGGGCAAGCGAAAGTAAGCTTTGTCCCAGGGGCACAGGAGAATGAAGGGGGGGAAAAACAAAACAGAAAACAAACCAAAACAAAAAGATCAATTTCGTTTTCTCATTACAAATCTGCCAGTTTCCTCCGTTTCGAATATTCTGTGGGCCTGACTCAGTACCCAGGCCCCACTGGAAAAAAGGACCCTTTAGATGACTGCAAAGACCTTTGGAAAACGGCCTGCAATGTTTGCCAGATTATTTCCAGAGGCTCTTCAGATCACCATAAGAATAACAAGAAATTCCTGCATTATAAGGAAAACAGTTAAACAATCCTGGAAGAGCCCTGTGCCACGGGCTGAGCCCACTCTGTAAGCAAAGGTCACTAATGCATCTATACGCTGCACATTCATTAGAGCATCTAGCCACTTCTAGCGGCTAATGTACAAAAACACAGTAAAATAAATCCATCGGCCTGATGTAATGAGCCTGTTCTACCTCATGGTGTTGCCTCAAAATCAATTAATTTGTGATTTAGCACGCTGCGGACTTAAACGGCCAGCCTAATGCATTCTCACAGCATGCGCCTATTTCCCCACCCGCACTCCGATTCCCCTTCGCCCTGGGAAACAGAGCTGCGGGGGTCAAAGGTCAAAGCGCAGGCCAAAGTAACCCAATCCTGCTGATGTCACATGGCTTGCCGTCGTCTTTCTGAGCCGCTGCATTGCAAGAGACATACAGACAAACCAAGCTGTTTTTACCATCAATCCATTTACCTATGTCTGCTTGTCCTAAGCAGGGTCACAGGGGCCTGGATCTGCTTTATGTATTTCTGCATATAAAAGCTTTACCTGTATGTGTATCATTATAGGCGCAATTATATTGAGAGAGAAATTATTTCAGTAAAGGCAGGAAAGAGAGAGAGAGAGAGAGAGACTCAGTCCAACTTACTAAAAGTGTTTCAAAGGATTGTTTCAGATTATACTGAATAACGCTGATAAAACAGCAGCTGGCAGTGAAAGACCTGCCTTGTATTGGAGGCAAAATAAACACACACACACACGTTTGTATCCATATATTTGTGGGGTTCATCCATTCATTTCTATTTGAAAAATCCTAACCCTAACAATGACAGGCTTAGCCCCTACGCAGCTGTAACCCTAACCATCAGCAACTAATACAAGAGTTTTGGCATGTTTCGCTTCTTGTGAGCGCCAAACCAGAGCTGAGAGAGGCTAAATTAGATTTGAAAATACGGAGTTAGCTCCGCTGCCGTCAGACTCATCTCCCACACAATTACGCGCCGGGAGGAGTCCAGGGGCGACTTCATCTTCGGGACCGTATGGAGCCTTGGCGAGAACCTGGTCCTGCGAGATGACATGGCCGGGAAGCCAGAAACTATTCAGGAGGCCTGAGCTGCAGTCATTAAACAAATATATATTCCAGGACTTTTTAGTGATACAATCAATAATACAATATTTACTTCAAAGAGCATTAAAGAGGCAAAGTGTAACTAACATATTCTTATACACTTAATGAAATTCTGTGCTGTTCACTGTTAATGTTCCATATAATTTATTTCAGTTATTTAAGTTGAATCGGCTTTAAATCCACTCTAGATTCCATCAATGCACGGATAAGCCGTACGTGACATTTATCCAGTCATGATATACACCGGGATTATTTTCTGACATTTCTATATGAAAAGGCAACTTTCAGAAAATACTCTCCCCCCCTTCGTGATGGATGCATGAGATGAATCAGACAGATGTACAGCAGAATATTATTAAGATGCTGATTTTTCTCCAATGTTGGGAGACGTTGACGGGTCCGGAATCCTGAAGTTTTCCCTCCGCTGGGAACATTTTATTTGTGCGCACTGCGACGGACGTTTAATAAACGCCTGAAAGATAAATGGAGAGATTCTGAACGCTGACTAACCGTGCGTAAAATTACACAGTCATCGCGCGGCCGGGGCATAAATCTCAGACTCGGTTATGGAAGCCATACCTGAAAAAAAAAATTGATGAAACGAAAGCAATAGGAGCACAAATGAGCATGAAAGCGGCAGGGGCGAAGTTAAGGGGGAAGGTGGCAACTTAGAATTTACGCACCGAGTGTTAAGTGTCAGGGCCTTTTGCCTATAAATAAATCCATAAATAAAACAGTACACACGATACGACGGATAGATAAACGGCACTTTGTGACTCACATCTCAGCATTTGCTTAATCAGTGAAGTACTGAAGCATCAGTGAGAAGAGACTATTCATCATTCGACGGCGAGCCATCCAAACATCCTAATTAGATTATCTGTGCCTAATTGGACTGTTTATGGATACGAAATTGCGACCAATTAACTTCCCACTGGTCCTGAGCCCCGGCAACTGCAGGTAGTGAAATAGGAAAGTGGGTGAAATCCCGCAAGCATATTGGAAACAGCCGGAAATCTGTTCGGCTGTCCAAAAATAAGAGGTGTGTGACTGTGCCCCGATGTGTTTGAAAAGCGGTGTAACGTGACACCGCGATGTGTTCCCCGGGGTGTTCAATACCCCCACCGTAACAAACACACGGCCACTCTGCCCCAGGGCGGGGCAGATGACGCTTGCAGAGGGTGTCCTTATGTGAAGCTGAGATTTGTCGCTCTGGCCGATCGGAAACGGCTAAACAGGCGATCGCCGCTGGGGATCGATGAAGTGAATATGGAGAGTGGCCGCCGCCGGCAGCGTGAGAGTTAAGCTCCGCCGAGCGCGCGCCTGGATCTAGTTACGGGACGGGAAATAAACACGGGCTCGTGCAGGCCGGCGAGGGCGCGCGCGCGCGTGTGTGTGTGTGTGTGTACAAATCTATTCAGGTGTCCATTTGGAAAACCTCAATTTTATAAAAATCTGTGAATGGAATCAAAAAAGTAAAAATGCCAAAAGTCTTGTATTTGGGTTGGTTACTTGTGGTTAAGGTTAGGGCTGGGTTGGGGTTAAGGGTATCGTGATTGGGATTGGGGATTTTCCCATATAAATGGATGGACGGTACGCGGGCGGGTGTGTGTGTGTGTGTGTGTGTGCGGGGGGCGATCATCTGAGACTCAGTGATGCGATACACTGACAGCTAATCTAAGATGCAGTACATACCGTAATAGACGTAAAGCGTTTATTACGGTGACGCCCTGCTTTGTTACATTTAAGGGGCGAAGGATTTAAGGATCATTTACATTCAGAATTGAAACGTGCAGCCTCACACTGGCCGCCAGTGTCCGCCACGGGGTGGGGGGCAAGAAATGAAGATGGGGGGAGGGAGGGAGTGAGGGAGAGAGAGAAATCAATGAACAAAAGCACTTTATGCCTGCTCAATTTCATCCTTTACTGCCAGCACAATTAAAAACTCCTGCTAGCGACTTTCGGGGCTGGATTTCACTCTGCCGGACAGGTTTCTCAATTTCAATCTCGATCAGTAGGCAAGATAAATAATAAAAACGAAATAAAACGAAAGGCGGATTCCGGGCGGCGTCCCGAAAGCGGCAGCGCGGTCGCGTAGACGGATGACCGGCTTATCGAGCGTTATTGACCTTGGGCTTATGGCCAGCGCCATCCAGTGCAAGCATTCCGTAACCAACGTTTAGATCCATACGCTCGCTGCAGGTCAGATCGATAGGCGAGCCACACATATTCCAGTTAACAGTCCCTAGGCGTGCTGGAAGACGGACGTTGTCTATTTCAAACTTTAACGTGTGTGTGTGTGTGCATTTGTGTGGCTGGCTATGTTTGTGTGTTTTTTATGGTTTTCAATACATACTACGCCATGCTAAATCTTGCCTAGGGTAGGTGCATAAAATTTCAGTGCAGAAGGAGGGGTTATTTAAAATAATCGTTAATTTAAAAGCCTTTTAAATATTTTATGACTTCTGAAGATCATAAATCAAATCAGCCAGCAAGTAATTATAAGATCTATCTTACTCTGAGTGGACTTCTGATTATTTCCATGAAAAACACACTTTACAATGCAGAAAATAACAACCTTGCATAGTGATACATGGTGTCCCATTTTAACCCATCTTGCAGCTTCCCTCAAAGCAGGAGGCTACAGTCACATTCAGTCGCAGCGTGACCTTTGACACCATCCCTGTACAAACAGCCGTGCCGACTTTGAGGCAGGTGTCACAAAGTCCCAAACGCCGCGAAAAGTCACCATGTCCCCATTGTATGGCGTCTGGCACCGACTCGGCCCGTCTGAGTATCGCTTACTGGCATTCTCAGCCACTGAATAGCGCGGAGGAGGACCTACTCCAGGCCAAGGCAACACTGCACAACGGGCCGCCAGAATAAAAAAGCCAGTGTCCTTCAGTGTCCCACAAAGTGCCGCTCCGGATCCCGCTGAGAACCCTTTGAAAAAGTTGAAAACCGCTGTCCGTAGGCGATCCCTGTGCAGCTCGCCAGCTTTGGAATGCACCCGCCAAGAATAATCGTCAAGAAGTGCAACGGCAAAGCTTCACAAACTTGGCAATGACCTACCCAAAGAAAAAACACAAAGACCTAGGGTAGCAACCCTGCACGAGGTTCTTTCATCAGATACTGGGTATTGTGTTGGGATTGGTTGCATTTATTCTACCCATTTTTCTATCCATCCATCTACCAACTGCTTATGCAGTACGAGGTTGGGGTACCACCCTGGATGTGCAAAGGAAACAAACCCACAGACAGGACCATTTAGAAGCACCAATTAATTGCAGCCACAGCAAACCAATCTGGGCATCCATAGTGTTTTTAGTACAGTACTAAGTAAGACTAAAGCAGGTATCCAGTTATTAAAGCAAAAAGTAAGTTATACAGACACTCCAGTAACACTTTACATGTCGTGGTGCAAGTAACTTAATAACTCATTCACTACTCAAGTGCAACAGAGTTGACAACTTTGGTCAGTTACCTGGCGTGAGATTTTCAATTTGAGACATCTGCACACTCATTTACATTTATGTAAGGGTTTTATTACCTTGTTAAATAGTCTGTAGGGTTTGCAAACTGCCCTTTTCTGATGTAGCTAATTGTAGGCTTTTAATGAAACGATATAGATTTGCCGTATGATTTCTTGCGTGAACGTGAGAGTCTGAAAGCGTGAGTCTCACACCAGATGCACGAGGGTTGGCCACCCTGGTACAAATCGTGAACAGATGTAGTAACTGGATGAAACACATCAACTGTTATGATAGATTAATGATGAACAAACATGGGATCTATATGTAACTAGCAGTTACTGGTTAATTAATGCATTAAGTAAGAGTGTAACTATTACATTGTTTGTGCCCCATCAAGTAAAGTGTTACCGACTCTCCTCTCCTTACACAAATAGACCGTTTATCAACACCTTACTTAAACTTAAAATGTACGTGTCACATTCCCCATCATCTCCCACCATTCAAGCTAGCATAACCTAGCCTAGGCATTGGTTGCAAACACAAGTATAAAAAAAAGTTACACAGTTAATATAATTCTCTAGTAAATGTCAGGCTTATTAATTAGTGTAAAAACACATAGGCCTAGTCATCAAACTTATACTTTTATATTTGTATAAAGCAATTATAATAGATGTGTTCATGGCACATTATACACGGGAATTAGGATGACGACATTACCGACATTGTCTGTCTATGCCAACTTGCACTTAACGTACTTAACGGGCTTTGTGAAAGCATTACCTGTAAATGCGCACGGCGGGAATCTTTTACTGGATTCGAGGTCAAATTTACATATGTATAAGTAAATACATGGATACATCATACCAGCATTTGCTCACTTTTAAATATCACAATCTGCACATTTTGTTTTTGTTAACAGGTAACATTCACGTTAAAATTTAACGGGAGCGGCTTTAGCGGGATCAGCAGGTGGCACTGTCACCTCGTTCCTGCAGGGGTGACATGACAGGACCCCGCCTGACACCCGTGTGAGTCGCTGGCTGAAGCCAGGTGCTAGTGGGGGGTGCGACGGCTGTGTGTGTGCATGATTGTTCCAGATATACCAAGACACATTCCCTACATCCTGATGTGATACACTACTGCTGAATAAGGATGCCTGTCTTGAAGAACAGCTTTTCAAAGGTAGCAAGTTTTTTGGATATAGTATGACATTTTACGTGTGGAAAAACTGATAATAATTAATGGGCAACAGTAAATTGATTATGATATTCCTGGACACTTCTTCCAATGCTTCAACATGATTTTCCCCTGTCCTCACCAGTCAGATCTAATGCTGGGCAGGGGATTTTAAAAGGAACTTCTATTTTTAACTCTGGTGTGGTCCAACCAGCTTCATCAGAAGCATTAAATTGAAGCATCACGATAATCAAATGGTACCAAAACATCAATTTTACACAACTTTAGTTCCAAAATGAAGAAGGAGGAACCCTGGTATTGCAGTGGATCTCAAACTACGGCATGCGAAGGTATCAGTGAATTTAGACATTGTTCAAAGTGATAGGCGGCAATGTGCTGGCTACAACTCGATGTAACCACCTGAACAGAATTCCATCATACTTGTGTAAACCTCTTACACGATGACAAGTAAAAGTCCTTGGCCCAAGATCCTTGATCAGCCTGTAGGAAAACATTTGCGTGATCTGTTGGCTGGAGCATTTAACTATTTATCTGCACGACGTATCGTAAAAGAGCTCCACAGACCTATATAAAACTCCCTCGCTCACCCTCAGCTTCCCTCTCACCTGTCATAGGAGATTAAGATGGGATATGGGAAAATCGAAGAATTCCTATCTAGCTATACTTCTGCTCATACAAAATGGCAAATAAAATATAGTTCTCATCAGAAATACCATTTGATTTTACCGCCAGCCCAATCTCTCTGCGGGAATGCAGTCTGGGGGTGGGGGGGGGGTGCTGCTCTTTCAGAAGTCCATTCAGTCGCTCGCTTAGAAAGTATCCCCTCAGCATGCAGAGAATGGAGGCGAGCGACCTCACACTTCGGGAGAGAGGGAGGGGGGGGCGCCTTATTCCTGTAGAGGTATGCTTGGTGACAGGCAGCACCAGACCTTGAGCGGAGATGATATCTCTGTACACGCTGAGTGAAAGGGCCCATTCTGTGGCCCCCCAGCCCCACACGGCCCACCCCACAGACCTCCCCGTTCCGGCTCTTTATCAGCTGGTTATTATTTGGCTGAACGAGTTGAAGCAGGACTCCCCGGGCAAGCTCTGACATAATGACTGATTGCACGGCGGACCTGGGAGAGAGAACAATGGCCGGCGTTTTAACGGCGGACCTGGGGAGTACCGACAGGAGACGGGACCCCCCCCCCCCCAGCCCCATGATTGCGGGCAAAGAAGGAGGAAAAAAGGAGGGGGAGGCGTTTCGAAATTCCTCAGATAAGTGGACACGAAACAGCATGTCTTTGCCGCATCCATGTAATGCGCTACAGGGACGGCTTTCGATGCGTCGCAAATTAAGGGCAGCAGAACAGCTACAAGAAGCTGGGATGTGGATGCCTCAAAGCAATAAACAAATAAATAGTCTTTAGAATAACAAAGCCTTATTGCAGTGAGCCTGTCCATTAAAGGCACTGGCAGAAAACACCCTGGATGGTACACTAGTCCATCATAGGACACACTCATACAGAATTACACAGTAAGTTCAGTTTAGAGACACTAGTCGACCCAGTGGTATATATTTGGACTGCTGCGGAAAATAGGGGGGGGACATGCAAAAATCCACATACGTGGAAAAGCTGTGAGTCAAACCCCCCCGGCCCTAAAGATGCAAGGCCGAAAGTCCTACCCCCGAGCCACAAGCCACATAGAGGGGCAGCCTCTGACTGCCAATGCCTCGCTGGTGTACGCCTTTTATTCCCCCCAAAAATGGCAAGGGTGGGCTTGACAAACATTTGCACTGCACTAGATAAACACGACACACTGTATATCATCCAGAAGAGGGGCACGTTTGCACCCAACCATGTCAGCACTAACCACTTAGTCTCTCAAAGGTGGTCCATCTAGCTCAAGGGGAGACCACCCCCCCACTTCCAGTCCTGTATAACGATCATGATGGTGAAACAGGTCTGAAAAGTCATATTCCCGCTGTAATTTTTTATATAATATATATATCAGACTTATTGTGATACATATTGTCCCTCTAGCGCAATGCTAAACAAAGGAACATACTGATTTTAGACACTTTTTACTAAATCATCAGCGCTGCTAGCCAACGGAGAGCCTACAGGCATGTAAAATCCCTCCCCGCTGCCTCCTAAGTCACGCTATTGATTAGAAGAATCAATTTAGCCTGACGCAAGGGTGCGCAAAAAAGAAATATGCAGAAGTCTATCAGCAACGGTCCGACGCAGCCGAGGGAAAGGTTCCGTTAGAGGGGAACGGAAATGCATCACATTCGTTCCGAGTTCGGCTTCGAGTGGCGGGAGAGAGAGATACTCGGCATTTGCTCTGGCAACCTGTAATGTGCCGAGATGCGGAGCGGCACATGCGAGCTGTCCAGGCGGCACCGACAAGGAAATCCGCTAACATGCTACACAAGGTGTCCGTGAAGCCATGGACCTCTACCATTTCCCTTTAATGATAATAGTGCCAATCTATCTATAGGCAAAATAACCCACTCGGCCACTGAATGATTTCCTGTACATGCGTGAATCTGTTCCCCAAAAGCAGCTATTAAGTACATTTACCTGGCATTTATGACCTTTGCCGTTGTGACATTTTGGTCAGGAGACACACAATATAAGCAAAACCAAAACAATGTGTATGCAATACTTTGCAATCAAAGGAGACAGCAGGCAGAAGAGATTTACAGTCAGATGAATTCTTCTTTGAAGGCATTGAGAAGTATCCCAGTATGGAAGGTACCCAGCTGTGTAAACCTTAAAGGCTCCACAATGTGTCACAGCTGTTCAGAAGATACTAGAGCCTTTGTCCTTGGATTTTTGTATCCTTCACATAACTACATACACAAAACACATTACCTGTTTTTAACCAGAATGACAATTAATTGCAAAGTTTCTGTATTCCCCTTGATTAGAGAATCGCCCGACACTTAATATGGAACAGAAATCAAGAAATAGCTACGAGATATGTAAATGAGAGCAGACCGACTGAAAAAAGTGAATGTTTTCACAGAATGTCGATCCCATACCGTGGAACCGTGTTAAAATTAAGAACAGAAGAGAGGTCACTGGAGAGACAAATTGAATAGGAAGGAGTTTCAGGAAAAATGGGACTAGAGATGCAGGAAGGTGAAGTGGGAGTTAGGGAGCACAGGGGGGATGTGGCATGAAGGAGTGTATGCCATGGATAAAGGCTGACACGCCGTCCCCTGGTCGCCGAACACACAGGCCGCGTATAAGAGGAGTGCTTCGGAACGGGAGGGTCAGGAAATGTCAGAGAGAGAGCAAAGCTGGGCTCCCGAGGGTAAACATCAGCATGCTTTGGGGACAGGTCAATGCCTACTGTGCGTGTACCCCAGGCAGGAAAACGTGACGGGAATACTCATACACACAAGGGCACGCGACGCGCAGATCTGTATATCCACGCATCGACGCGGATCTATACGCCGATGTGAGAATGCAATGCGGCGACCCTGTCGATACATGACGCCAGCGATTGCCGGGGGAAGAGCAAGCAAGATCCACTCTGAAAGCGGAGCCCGAGCCCGATGGGACGGTCCGGGGGACCGCCAACTCAACTCAAACTGTACCACGCTAGCAATTCGCATCACTCTAAGATCCATCCTGTCCGCGCACTTCATCCTGAAACTGAGGCCTGTTTTTTTATTCATTCATTTCACAGATAAGAACTCTTTTCTGTGAGGCACAGATGTGTGTTTCAGTGACTCCTCATTATAAATAGTTTAATAATAATAATTTCTGTCTAGCTTAAGCCCATCTCCTTTAAATGGTTGCCGAGATACAAGAATTACAATAATAATTTGGATGCATTATTAGGATATGGTACTCAAAGATACTTAGCCAAGAGACAATGCAGCGATCCGATAGCACAGATTTTGAATGTACCAAAGGCAACAGTAAAATAGATCAGAAATGGCTCTTATTTCAAAGGAAATTTGAGAGAAATTGGGAAACGTCTGCTATTTCAATTTAATGGCGTCACTTAAGTATTTGCAATGGACTCCAAATATTGTTAAATATTTGGCGGCTAGGAGACTGATTGGGAGGTCACAGGTTCGAATCCCATGGTTGAGAGTGTGGCCGCCGCTGGGCCCCTGTGCGAGGCCCAGCTGCTCCGGGGCCCGTCGGACTCTGTTTATCTAATATGTACAACACTTTGGATAAAAGTGTCTGCTAAATAAATAGCATGTCATACTAATGTAGATACTGCTCCTACATTTCTATAACATGCTGTACGTACCAAAAAATTGAAAACCGCAGTATTGTTAAAATAATCAATAGTAAGGACTCACTGTTCATTTTATATTCCACCTCGAGTGCTTTATAGCACACTCCAAAATAGCAACATAATAATTTCAAAACTTTTGAGCGATTAAACACTCACTTCTTCACCTGGGGTAGATTTGTTATTCTTATAATTAGGCCTGCAAATTAACTCTGCTGCTTGATTTTATCAGTTTTAAATACAACTGTTTGAATTTATGTCTGAAAACTCCTATGAGTAACACAGAGCATTTCGGAGTAATTGTTTGCTCTGCCAGGCACCTCCTCGCTGGTGGGGTTTAAATGTGCAGTGTCATCCTGTGTACACCTTGGTTTGTTTATTAATCCTCGTCATGTGCAGGCCGGTTTTCCACCTTACTGAATTTGTAAATTGTTCTCCATTCCAAGCAAATAAATGAACTAATAAATAAGTAAAAGTCATCTAATCAGACCCCAGTAAAAGTGTCACCCACGGGACATTTTCAAAAAGGCCCATGTGGCTGTTGTTGTGTTTATTTTTAATTGGCATGTCGGCCAAAGGCAGAAAAGCATGAAAATGAAGTAGCATGATCTCTCTGCCACCCAGTCGGCTCCCCTCCATCCGCTCTTCTGGACCGTTTGTGTTTGTACTATTAACTATTCCCTTTCCCATATGGAATTCCGGGCCCCAGAATGGATGGCAGCAACGGACGCCTCTGTCGGACGTGGGCATTTTCACCAGATATGCCTGACTCAAATCACCCAACTCAACAAACAAAGCTAAAACAGTAACAAAATGAAATAAAAAATCCATACTGGACATACAATCGGAATCCATTGTTGATTTCAATTGATGTTGTAAAAAAACTTTTGTGAGCAAAAAACGACTTACAATTATTATAATAATATGTGTAATACATGTGTAATAACATATTTCCTTCCTTCCATCCATCTATACATCCATCTGCCGTCCACTTACCCAGCCGAGGATTAGGGTTAGGGTTCGGGTTAGGGGGGACTGGGGCCTGTCCCAGAGAGCACAAGGCTTGGGGTGCACTCTGAACAGGATATCAGTCCTAAGTTATACTTTGGTTGATGTTTTTTTTCTCAAGAAGAAAAAAAAAAATCACACAATTACAATTGTTTTGACTTCCTGTTACACTCAAATCTATGCTATGTTTTAAAAATGATAATGACCTCATTAAACATCCCCCATAGTGCTACAGTTCATCTCTATGCAGACCTGCTGCATTGTATATTAATCTTTTTGTGAACAATGAAGGAGTTGTTTGTGAGTCAAAGAAACAGCATAGCGGTTTCCTGAAGACAGAAATTAAGCAATTCAGACAATACTGAGAGAGAAAAACAGACTGTCAACCATTTCCTACCAAGATCTTAATAGCTGAGATCCTTTTGGTGACCTGTGTATATAATTAGAACGGTCCAGTCATTTCTACAGCATTAAGCTATAATATTACAAAACACATATCAGGATATAGCCAGCTCCTTTGGAACTGCCCTTTGCTACACGCTAGGCTAGCTTTGCAGATAGCAATTACTGCTGTTTCTCGGCAGACACATACATCAAACCTGCCTAAGAACCTAGAACTCTGCCTTTTTACATGGATCCTTTGGCAAGTTCTATCAGTGTTTCCTCTTAGTACGCCTCCCTTTGCCTCCTACCTGGAGTCCACACACATTTGTATGAAGTTCTGTGCCATTTGTGTTGGGCCAGCCTGCTCTCTGGGGTGCGCCACACCTTACCTATGAACACAGCGCGGTTTGGGTTAAGTACCTCACTCACAGGTACTCAGCCTGGCATTTAAAGCAGCAAGCTTTTGGTTATGTATGTCTGACTCCTTAACGGTCACCTGGCATGCAGGCGTGACTCACTTCCCAGGGGACGTGGGCAGCGCAGCAGTTAAAGAGAAGAGACTTGGGTTATGAGGTACCATGAGGTCACTGCCGAATAGGATGAAGACTAAATAAAATGAGAGGAACTGTTAATAAAATTCAGAACGCAGCGTCCTATTCGCTTAGCGATGACATGCGTAAATAGTGAACAAGCTGCCGACCTAGCGAAGGGACAGAAAAGTCAGCAGTTACCCAATGAACCGACCACATTCACTGGGTCACCGCTCAAGTCACACTGGTTCTTTTCAAAAAAATAATTTATTTATTAAATTTTTTTGCCGACAGTTTATTCAAAAAAGTTTATTCAAAAAGTGACATGCAATTAAAATAAATACCACCACTACCATCAGCTTTGTTGTCTTTCTATTTTTTTTTTTGTTTTTCCTTATATCTACTGACCCTTACTTTATTTTATTATTATTTTATTCTATTTGTGCATGTCCCACATGTCATTATTTAA
>JAODKM010000048.1:3403379-3429642 GCA_026780845.1 Petrocephalus sullivani | reverse complement strand
CCGCCCTATAGTAGGATGGCACCAAAAAAAGGGTAATTAGACATTCAGGGTGGAGAAGCTGCCCTATAGTAGGATGGCACCAAAAAAAGGGTAATTAGACATTCAGAGTGGAGAAGCCGCCCTATAGTAGGATGGCACCAAAAAAAGGGTAATTAGACATTCAGGGTGGAGAAGCCGCCCTATAGTAGGATGGCACCAAAAAAAGGGTAATTAGACATTCAGGGTGGAGAAGCTGCCCTATAGTAGGATGGTCCTGTTGCTCTTTTGGGGTTTTCTGCAAATTTCACTACTTCATCCATTCCGCTGTGGTGCGAAGTGGGCTAGTGTGCAGTCACTTCACAGGAAGACGAGTAAACAGCACCTCAGAAAGCCTGTATTCCCTGGAAGCCTGTGATGTTCCCAAAGCAAGGAACAATAGACCTGTCTGTGCTCTCGTTACCTGCACCTCATCTTCTGCTCAAAAGGCAAAGAAACATTCCTCTACCTGTTTCTGTTTCAGCAGGAGAAATAAAGAATGTCGCTACTTGTGTCAGAAGAGCTGGGATAGTTAGACACATCTTAACCCATCCAATAAAACAGCAGCCAGCAAGTTCTTCACAATAATTGCCTCCCACCTCCACTCACCCAGGTACATTCCATCATTCAGGTGGGCCATATGGCTTACCCACAGTCCAGTCACTGCAATTCTATTAATTAGTCTTTCTAGGGCACATTCAAGGCATATATTCCATCAAAACGAGGAAGACATAGGAGCCCAATAAAAATGATTCCCGTAAAGGGTCTCCCGTCCGAGATCTCGTCTTCCCATTAAATGTCTTTATTTCACCGCCATGCCGGGGTTTTTTATGGTTAGGCTGCCACGATGCCATCAAGTGGAGAAAGGGAGAATCGGCTTGTGATGGCACATGGAACCAATTACAAATCGGCAAAAAAGTGCCAGCTTGCTTTCCTGGCTCGCTCCATCAATTTCCATGTTGATATAGAGCATGCATTTCCCCATTTATTAGTGCTCCGGTAACGTGGTGGTGGTGGGGTATAATCTGCAATATATTTCTTCATTAAATGGCGTTCCCGACATGTTATTGGAACTCGGCTACAAAATCAAATCAGTTTTCATATTAAAGCAATTAGAATAAAACGGTGACCTCGATTATTAATTATAATTCGGCTTATATTATTAAACGTGTCTGTGACAGGTAAACTGTAACACACGTGTTGTTAATTTTGAGCGGAAAAAAATGAATATTCGGTAAATAGGGGATGCATCACTGGCGGGGGCTGCGGGTGAAATGGCCCAGTTGCCTGGCCGGCCGCCGAGCGGCGTCTGTCACCCCCCCGGCTCCGCGGTGACCGGCGCTCCGCGTCCGTCGCCGAGACGCCGCTGCGCTCCCGAGACCCCGGCCGCTACGGGACGACCCGGCGATCCCAGGCCTGGCTGCTTCTGTAAGTTTCCCTTCAATCGACACATTTCCCGCTTCTACTTTTACTTCAAATAAGCTGGATTATTGTGATAACAGTTCAAAGTGCAATAATTAGACAAGGTCAGTTAATGCGTGACTGCGTGATGGACGGAGCTCTTATAACTGCTGGCCGTGGAATTTATCTTAATTTATTTTACGTTTGCGGGCTTCTGCATTGTTGAAGTCTCCAAGTTTTACAGTGATCGCGAAGGCATTTATCTGACAGCCTGTGGATCCGACGCTTGGCTGCATTGGAGACGGACGCAGCTCTTTAGTACCAAAGGCATCCCACCCCTATTCCATTACGGGACGATAAGCGGCATATAAACCCGTCCTTTCATTTTAAAATAACATCTTTAAATGATGAGCGACGCTTTATTGGGTTGCAATCTTCTTAATCGTTCCGGTTGGTGTGGATCATAAACGTATCTGTATCGTCGCCTTGCAGCCCTTTGATATAAATCTGCTTATTTCATATAAAAGTAATAAGTGCGTATAAAAGGAAACGTGTCGGTATATAAATCCCCTCCGCACCCAGATAAAGCATGCAAATCTAAGAACTATGAATAAAATGCCGACGTCCTGTTTACAAGGGGGGATACTAAACAAGATGCACTATATTTCATATACAACTATATTCTAGACTATAAAACAGGCATCAACAAAAATTATTAATAGCGAATTTATGTTTTGGTCAACATAAGGTTACTTTCGTTTATTTGCATTGAAGCGCCATGAATGTATCAAAAACCGAAGATTTTCATAACCAAATGCTTTTCTCCCGTTTTATTTAAAATAATAATAATAAAATAAATCAATAAAAAAGCCTGAACATATGTTATTATAGAACGCAGCCTAGGAGAGACAAGAACCTAACGGATGAAGCCTCCTGCCAAAGTCAATTAATGTAACTGTGGGTTTATGGCAATCTGCAGATGTTAAGCCCCAAGTAAGCGCATTAGATGACGAGGCCTGTATACCGTAGCTGTACTGTCCCATGCAGACACAGCCACATACTAATGGCCCTACTAGGAGCCTCACCAGCCTATAATTGTGTGCATACCTGTGTATGCCTGCCTGTAATATTGCCTCAACATTTTACACTACATTTAGACTAGAAATGGTCAAATGGTCAAAGGTAAGAATAGTTTCTCAGTCATAGATCTTCTTAAAGTATTCTGAGAAGACCATCTCTAAATAGACTGCTATATACATGATCGGCACCACTTGCTAGAAATGATACACTGCTTTATGAATTAAATTCCTCATTCCTTAGCAGATGTAATGTTTACAGCTGCTCATGGGAAGTTATGATGCACAGAGGGTGTATTGTATCGGGTAGCTGTATCAGCGTCTACAGTAAATTAAAACAAGTACGGTTAGCCTGTGTATCTACATCGCTACAGGTCAGTGGGTCACGTAATTCTTTTCTAAAATCATGACTCAATGGAAATTCGTAGGCGACATTTGTGCTGTGGCACTATAATTTCGTTCCTTTTTAAAGGGGTAGAATTTCTCTGTGAAAGTTTGAATATTGGACAAAAAAATTTTACGTGTTATGGAAATATTACACCAAAACACATCAGGCAGCTGTAGACAGATTCTTCCTGTATTGAATGAAATGACTAATTTATGGTTAGGCTTGTAAACTTTACAAATATTGGGTATTCTTTTTATCCTGGTGAATGGCAGTTGATGCCGCATTCACCGCAAATAAATTAATATACATTTTAATATGTATGCATCTGTTTTCGTTGAAGGTTCCTGCTGCCTTTGGTTCACTGCTCATTCATGGATCGCATATTCATGTCTGCGACCATCTGCTCTCCTTTGCAGGTTCTTATGAAAAACGCTCTGGTAACGCACAGATAGAATGACTGAAGAAATTGGTAAGTCTTCCTTTAAACCGCTGTTTTTATAAAAAAAAAAAATGAACACCAGATGCCAGCTACCGGCATCATAGTAAAAAAAAGAAAAATGTCAAGGATGTTACTACGATCGCCCAGTTTTTTCATATTATAATTATAAGCTTTATGCAATCCCCTATGCCTACTTTCCATTTATAAAGCAAAATGATTGAAATGTTTTTGCGAATTGAAAATATTAACTTATCAGATAATTAAATAAATTCACGGCACAAATAAAATGCTCATTGAAAAAAAAGTTTCTGCAAGAGGAAGTGTCATGCTTTATCTCACCAGTTTCAGGTATGCTACTCCTAAATCTCGTACTCTTTAATACAGCAGCATAACAGCTGTAGGTTTTTAGCCAAGGAATTCTTTAGAGGGGGAGATGCTGAACGCTGGAGGTTAAACGGGGTCGTGTTTGGAAATTGTGGAATATCTCACGCAGTACCTCTGCGGAACAAAAGTAAGCAGATCTTTGAGAGTGAAAGACTGGGATTTTCCCGAGCGGAGAGCACAGCCACGTTATTGTGATGTTTTGCACTCTGGTGAGATTCGGCCACCGTGCCGTCGTCTCTGGGCCCAGCTTGTGTTGCACTGTCTTGTATTGCTTTTGTAAACATTCACAACTGTGTTTTTCACTCGTATCACAATCTAAATGTACTTGTCCAGGATTCACTTTATGGCTAACATGTTTTACATAATATATTTAGGTGGTTGGTGGCTGGTGTTGTTGTTGGAGACGAAAAAATTACCGTTGAAAGGAGAGGTTTTTTTAAGTTTTTTGATTACTCAATTTAATATAATTGCATGTCGTTATCAATTGCTTCTAAGAAAGCCTTTTACTGGAATTATTTTCTTGAAGAAAAAAAAATCTTCAGAATTGATGCTGAGTTTGCGTCCAGATGAGGAAAATCAGTCAGTATGCATGTCCTGCATTCAGTCCCCTGCCACTTGCTAGCCTATCCACAATATAAGCAGCCTGTAGCTAAATCCACAATTATGTTTGTGCTGTTATGATGCTTGTGAAATAGCTTATGAGACTGTCGCAACATTATCTAAGCATTAAATCCCATTTCATTACTGGCTGCGGTAATTTTGACATTCATAAGCCATCGGGGTTCCCACAATGCGGCTCAGGCCTGTCCGATTGAGTTCACGTGATTCGAAGGAAGACCCAGAACCGTCACACAGACAATTTCATTAGGCTGGGAGGAAATCCCGCTGTTATGGGAAGAGTTGTAAGACTCAGACAGCTGCTTTGGTGTAAATGATGCTGAGGCCTGTGCTATCTAAAGCCCTTCTCTGCATCCTGACTTAGAAGGTATCTTTTTTATTGGTGCATGTCATTAATGGGACACATAACCCTACAGATACCCAGCGTGCCTTGCAGGCTGTGGAGCGTCTACAAGCCAAGCTGAAGGCCAGGGGAGATGGCCCCACAGAGGAGAAGCTCAGTCTGCTTAAGTCTCTGCTCCAAAGCCCCTTCTTCCACCAGATTCTCACCCTACAATCATCTACCCATCAACTTTCCAACGGCCAGGTGGGTGCAGGGGAGCGACGTTCTTATGGTTATATAAAGGTAAACGAATAATCTGCAGTCCAAAAAGGACTCATTTACATTGTCCTCTACTGTGTGTCTACCTTATATATCTTTATCTATATCTTATTTACAATAAGAACCATCCACAATAATTAGTGTTTAGGTTAGACTGATTTCTGTATTTATACTGTACATGTAAAAGCATAGTTGTAGTGGAATGATTGAGCTGTAGATTTTGGGCAGTTGAATGAGATTAGGATTTTTTTTTTCAGTGTAGTCACATTCTGACTCGCATTTTTAACGGAAGATTTGTGCCCTTGTGTGTTTGGGCACAGCGACATACAGCCGTCGATAAGGATAAAGGCTGTGCTCCGTAAAACAACTTTTCTGGCTAATTTAAGCGAAACATCCATCTATTCACCCGTCCATCTTCGACCCGCATTTCCTGGCCGGGGTTAAACAGAGGGGGAGGGGCTTAGTTTGGGAGCTTGTCCCAGGCAGCATGGGGCACAAGGCTGGGAGAACACCCTGGACTGAATCTTAAGCAAAAACATGCTGCAAGCAAAAATTCAATTTGTGCCCGGTCTCCAGCTTTAAGGCGGGAGTCTGAACAGGGCCGTCAGACTCAGGCAAGGTGTTGCCATAGCAACAGCCCGTCGGGGCAGAACCAGTTCTTTAAATGTGCAGTAGCCAAACTGGCACTGTAATCTACTTACCCAAGGTGACCAACGCAGCCCTGGGGGCTAACGGTGTCCTGGTGCGCCATGGGACTGATAGCTGTTTGTAAGGCGCGCTTTGGACGCCCCGTGTCATGAGTGTAAGGTGACTGTGGAAAGCTATAAACGGAAAAACAGAACTCTGTCTGTTTATTGCGCACTTTAGCGGGAGATAATATGCAGGGTTCAGCAGGAGGCGCAGGACTGCACTGAAGGTTACAGCAGTCATGTTAGCTATCCGCGGCCACGTTTTACGTTAGCCCCCGCTCTGCGGACAGGTTTTGTTTGTCCTGGTTTTTTTATTCTTTCTGTTCTGTTTTTGTTTTCTTCATAAATATAAGCAGTAAAAGAGTCAAAATAACACAAATCGTCAGTAAGTCACATGTGGAACAGAGATACTAGCACAAGATAGACGCCCTGAATTACTGCTGCTGAAAGCATAATTCAGCTGTCACTGCAGTTTTGACCTTGTTCAGGGGGCATGATGTTTCTTGGTCATGTCTGTTTGATAGGAAACTTATTGCTGATTAGGTGACTTTAGGTGATTTTGTTCGTAAAGACTTCATTCTTTAGTAATCTCCCATTTGTCTGGCAGATTGAAATACTACGAAAATATTTTATAACAGCTCATCAGACTGAACCAACAGTTTGAACCAACAATCTTTGGATCACAGACACAGAGACCTAACCCATTGAGCTACACACCACCAGCATAAAAACAACTGATTTTCTATCTATATGTATTATTTGTTATTGATATGTTCTATTCATACTTGGTTCTGCCTTGCTGGATCCAGGGGGCCACTTTGCCCACATCGAGCAGCTGTCCGGAGCTGAATCCCGAAGCCAGCGGCTCTCAGCTGCGGTCAGCCAGGAGCAGCGATCCGGGTCCCCATGATGGCTGTCCCGTAGGTGCTCGAGACTCGTTAGTGCCCCCTTCCCCCCCACAGAGTGGCAGCAACCAATCAGGAGATCATCCTAAGCTCCTTCCTCTCCACATGACTCAGGTACACCGCCCGCCGGAAACTTAACGACGTGCTCTTCACGGTCTGGTGTAGGGCTGCTGTGTGTAATTCCCAAGCCCAGGACGAAATTATTTCAACCAGGCCCGCTTGACGCGTAAACCCTCCAGTGAGTGTCCTCTCCTGGTGCCCCCCTGGGTCCAGCCGTGGAAAATATCTCCAGTTGTTCCCCCCAGTCAGCAGGCCTTGTCTGTTATATTACAGCTGGTTTTCATGGAGCTCTTAATGTCCTTGGTTGTATTGCACATTTATGTTGACTTCAAACAGAAAGTGTCAGCATTGCATTCCGTACCAAGGAAGATTTTAACCTAAAGTAATTTATATGTCACTTGAACGTTACATTAACGTTAGACCTCTGGACAGGGCCGCTACGTGACAGATGTTGAGCTGCCAAGGGGACCGTCTGGGGGGCCGGGTTTCGGCGTGGTCAGTCTGCTGCACGAGGACACGGGGGGGCCAGATCTCTTTGTGCAGGATGTTTGGCCGGGCAGTGCTGGGAGCAGGTATTCCCTCACCGTTAGGCAGAATGTCACAGTTTAAGCAGAAGGGTTTGTGACAAAAGTCATAGGTTAGTTATCTGTTTTCTGTCACTAGGAAAGCACTCTTAATTATATTACATTTATATTAAGCACTGTTTTGATATACAGGAGGGGCTGCCAGCAAGCCCCTCCTCTATCACTCACTGATTAAAAGCACATCATTTGCTAATTATTAGGTTGCATGAAATATGGCCCCTCTTATACCCCCACCTTAAAAATTCTTAGATATACAGGGGGCAGGGCCACAGGGTCACTGGCTCCAGCCAAAAGCTGATTGGCTGCCAGTAAGCCCCTCCTCTATCACTCACTGATTAAAAGCACATCACTGGCTAATTATTAGGTTGCATGAATTATGGCCCCTCTTATACCCCCACCTTAAAAATTCGTAGATATACAGGGGGCAGGGCCACAGTGTCACTGGTTCCAGCTGGCTGCCAGTAAGGGCGCTTTTCCACCGCACGAAGTTCGGTACTTTTGGTACAGTATTTTTGGTACTTTTGCCTTTCCATTGACTTCCGGTCAAGTACCAGTAGCAAAAATTCAAGTACCAAAAGTGCCAAACCAGTTGGGGTACTTCTTTCGTACTTCGGAGTAATTTGCTGTTGATTAGTTATGCAAATAGCCTGATTCTGAAACACAATGCGTTTGCCATCTTGACAAAATGTTACGAACTCTGAAAACAGCAATAAACTAAGAAAAAAAATTGCGATTTGGTCGGAAGAACAGATACAATAAATTTAAAAGGATTTAATTTTTTTGATTCTTTGCGCTGTCTGTAATGTCCGTACAAAAGCGAATGTGAAGAAAAAGTCTGATCTTAAATGTAGCTGACTAGCGATGTAACAGCTGCATGTGCTTAACATGTGATGTTAGCTTTAATATCCAGCATCGCCCAGCTGCATACTACAGCCATAGTTAGAAATCAGTACAAAATGCCCTGCCTCGCCTCGTCCATTTATTCAGCGCCGGTACCAGTTTTTACAGCAGTGGAAAACCACCACAAATGAAGTACCGAACTTTTGGTACTTTACTGAGGCACCGAAAGTAGGGTACCTGCTGCGATGGAAATCCCCCCCTAAGCCACTCTATCACTTATCGATTAAAAGCACATCATTGGCTAATTATTAGGATGCATGAATTATGCCCCCTCTTATACCCCCACCTTAAAAATTCCTAGAATCGCCCCTGCACTGTTATGTAAACATTGAAAGATAAGATTTTCAGCATCACTTTCACCTGTTTTCGGTTCAAGAGTGCCTAGGATTGTGTATGCTGCAAACACAGAATGGCACCTCTCGCTCTGTGCTGCGGACTGTAGGCCACTGTGCTCTCGTGTGACTTCTTCAGCCCGGCGTTGACCTTCCGCAGCCACAGGAAGCTGAAGGAAGGGGATCAGATCCTAGCTATCAATGCGCAGCCGACGGACCAGACGGTAACGCAACAAAAGGCCGCGGGACTCCTGGAGGAGTCCGCGGACGACCTCCTTCTCAAGGTCGCCGGGGGTCCCGTCCCACAGCTGGGCAGCCCGGCGGTGTTGCACAAGGGGTCAGGACAGTGCAGCGCGGAGAGAGCCCCGGCAGAGGTGGGGGGCAGGCTGTTCCGTGTGCACTTGCGGAACATTAGCTTTCTGGCGCTTTGACCTCATGTGTCACTATGACCGCACATGTCACTAAGGATTAATGAGGCTGCTGACAGAATTAAATGTGAATATATTCTTTGTTGCACCTTTAATCAAACTGGTCTACTTCACTGGAGATGGACTGTATTGTGGGCGAGGTGGCTGAGTCAGAGTGTCCCACATTTCTGCTGGATGGATTAGGGCAGGAGTGGACAGGTGTAGGCTTCACGAGCCTAGGGGTCCTTGGGATTTTGTTTCTCAGCTAAATAGACTTGATAAGTTCTTTGCATATTTTAAGTGAAATCAGTTGAGAGGGTTGGGTGGCACTTTTCAGTCTCACAACACAAACTCTGTGCAATTTGAAGAATGTACATTTAAAAATAATAATAAAAAAAATGGTAACTTGCTATAATCAGAATGAAACTCACATAAATTTACATTACAAGTAATTTACCTTAATCGCTAAGCAGCTAAAAGCGATTAATTATTTACTCAAACGATTATATTTAATTATTTAAAAAGGAGGAATATACTGTATATAGGCCTGTATTTTTGGAAAGATCTTGAGAAAATTTTAATAGCATCACAAGAACTCTTGGAAAGATACGCATACACATTTGTGTGTGTGTGTGTATAATAATTAAATATAACATTTATTGATTATGAATGTTGCAATAAATTTCACTTCAGCAAAGTTGACTGAGGTAGTAGGCAAACTCAGTCCCTTGATAACTTTGCTCTTAGTGGTAATTTCAGAGCATTAGGGCCATAACTGGAGCTGGTGCCAGTAGAAGAGGAGCAGTGCAAAGAAAATATACACAGGATAAAGTGGGTTCTGTGAGATTTGACACCCATTTTTTAGAGTTATTTGTGTTGACACTAGATGACAAATATTACACACCCAGTGGCCACGTTATTATATACACCTAGCTATTACTGGGGAGGACCCACTTTTGCCTCCAGAACTGCTTCAAGGCTAGATGAGTTGTCCGTTCAGAAAAGCCATTCTGCACACCACTGCTGTACTGAGCTATTATTTGTGCCATTGTGGCCTTCCTGTTAGCTTTAACGAGTCCGGCCATCCTCCCCCGACCTCTCTCATTAGCATGGCGTTTTCAGCCACAGAACTGCCCCGGATCGGATATTATATATTTGTTCAGTCACACCATTCTCTGCAAACACCAGGCTCTAGCATTTTGTGAGAATCCCAAGAGGGCGGCTGTTCCTGAGACGTCAGACACCGACAGTCGCACTACATTCAGAATTGCTTAGATTGTGCACCTTAGCGATTCACATGCACAGCCAAACTGTAACTGAACCTCTCGACCCTGGGTGCTGTATGTTTTCAGTTGCATACATAATAGACTAGCCAATGAGTGTGTGTATGTAGCTAAAAATAGAACAAATTTCAATCAGGAATAAGGGCTCAGTGGTTCCAATAAACATACTCTTATATAGCAGGAGAGCAGTCCGGGTTTATGTTAAATTAGACTGGCACTCTGAACGTAGGTGTTTTCTTGGCTTGCCCGTACTCTTGTATTTTACCGTAATGCTCCTTGCTGCCCCCTTGCACCCCCTTGCAGAACGCCTCAGAACAAGCAGAGACAACAGAACCGACGCACGTCAAAGCCGCCCCTCCCAGAGAAGCAGCCGATCAGGTACCGCAGAGGGCCAGAATAAACATGGAAAGACAAGGCGAGGGGTTAGCTAGGCCCGCATCCAACACAAGCGGCCATCTTGGTGCATGTGGACTTTGTGGTACTGCTACGAGATTAGCTGAGGTTGAGATGTGATGAGGTCTGTACTAATGATTTATTTCTGGAATGATTCAATGCAAAAACACAAAAAGAAACAGAATATTAAATTCCCGTTGTTAGGTAACCATGTCGGAAATTGTACCTTTAAAAACATAAATTTGAATAGGATAGCTTAAATTGATAAATTGGGTTGTGCACATGGAGACTGATGGTTCAGGTTTTAGGAGCAGACTTTTTTTTTTTTTTTGTTGTGAAGCACCAACACTGAATTGGTGCGAAGAGTATTCAGCTAATCAAATGAGGCAACGTGTCTGCTTAACAGTAAAACAATTATTGAAAAGTGTAAGCCAGTAGTAGGATGGAACCTACACGTTTTTGTTTAGAAATGTACAATGCTCTGCAGTGAATCTTCCTCGAGAACAGCCACCCCGCCAAAATTTCTGCAATAGCAAAATATGAAAGCAGCCAAGAAGTCACAAATAATACTATCTGGGGACTCTTTATATGAAATTTAAGACAGACATGGAAGGCAGCAGAGGCACTGGTCACTGCAAAGAATGTGAACGCCGTTCTGAGCCAGCCAAAAACTGTCTGAGCTCTGCAGGAATGTTCTGGGGGAGAGTTAGTCAAATATGGACCTTTTGACTGGAATGGACCCAATTATATCAAGCAAAACCAATGGTCACATTCTTTAGTACTGGCATGCACTGCATAGCGACACTTAACATGATTATGGCAGGGCCGTGGTTTAATGATGACTTCTCACATCAGGGCCTGAATGACTCAGCGACGCTGAAGGTACATTCAGCATACAATCTGAAGTATACCAGAGGACTCTAAATGAGAGTATCAGGCTATGCAGTCAGGAACTCAGCCTAAGGCAGGGGTGGGTCTTGCAACAAGATAGTTCTTGGAAACAAGCTAGAAGGTCAATGTCAGATTGGTTCAATAAGAAAAAAATTATTGATTTATTGGACTGAATTAGTCAAGAGGCAGAGCGAAACCCCGCTGAGATGTTAGCACCTTGTAAACCTACAGATGGTGTTGAGCTGAAGCAATTTGGTGTGGAGCCTTGGACTAGAATTCTTCCGTGATCAGGGGCTGCTGGAGGTATCTGAATAGAGTTAACTAGCCGCTTACGGACCATCAGCCAGACCTAACTTCAGAGTGTACGGTGACATGTGGAGGCACTGGGCGTCACGTAAACAGATCAGAATTTCATGCTAATATGTTTAGTTTCTGTTAAAGATCTGAAAGCTTTTGGTAAGATGAAGACTGGCAGACACTTCTTCACAGTGCTGTACGCTTTATTTACCTGGAGCAGTGCTTCCTAACCCGGTCCTCAGGCACCCACAGATGGTGCCAAGTTTTTGCTTCCTCTCAGATCCCTGCCAGATTTTTGCTAGGGAGCTAGGAAGGAGTAAAAACATGAACCGTCTGTAGGTGCCCGCGGACCGGATTGGGAAACACTGACCTTAGGCTGTAGCTGCTGTGTCCTTGTTAGGAGGAACTAAGTGATATGTCACCCCCTATTCGACAGGAGTAGTATTTATGGGGGGGGGCTGGGGACACTGGGCAGGGATGAGTGCCGAACAGGTGGCCCAGGTGCGGGACCCATGTGACCAAAAAGGGGACCACAGGTGGCACTGCGCATCCTTCATTGGTGCTGCCTCTTATTGCCAAGCGACCAGAGACTTTGGATATCATGCTTTATTGCATGACCTCTAGAATATTCCGTTGTCCTCCTGCAAAGCCTTTTCAGGATGGCTAGTGGGATACACTGTATAACAATGAATCGTCATAAGAGTCTTTTTGAATCGGAGCGACGCAAGGAATTCATCATCGTTTCTCCCAGCAGGCTCGAGTTCCGGCTGCTTCCAGATGTGTCCTCGTTTATATTCTTTCAGGCGGATGTTTCAGGCGGATGTTTTCATTCTCGTAACAGGTTCACGACAGCGAGCAGCCTGACACATTTGATGTGGAGCTCATTAAAAATGCTGAAGAGTTAAGAATAACAGTCGCTGGTTATGCCACAGAGGAGAACACTGGTAAAAAAAAAAGAAATATATATATATATATATATATATATATATATATAACAGAAGACTTTTTAAATTATGTTCAAACAAAATTATGTTTAACAGTATCGTTTTTTTCCCTCTAATGAATGGCTCATACAGCAATGATAAAATATAATAAATCTCAGTTTTTAATGTCGGATTTTCAGTGATGTTTTCTCGTGAATTCCTTTATACAGAGTCCCTGGGTATCTCTGTGAAGAGTGTAACAAAAGACAGTGAGGGTGAGCAGGGCGGCCGGGTCCATGTCGGTGACCAAATCATAGCGGTGAGTGTCTCTGAAGGATTATTTTAATCCTTTAATCATCTATTTTCTTTTATAAATGCAGATTTTCAATTAAAAGCTACTTTAGATTTATATGAATGAGTTTAATTAATTCCCCTTTCACCTTCTAAGTGATCAAATCCCTATCAATAATTTGTGACCCAAACAAAGGCTTAACGAGCATGGACAGCAGATCATTAGGTAACTGCAGACTTGATTAAGAAGATGATTGCGTTTCAGTTAAAATTACAGCCTCCCCATGCATATTACATACAAAGTATTGCAATAATCAGCATTCATTTTTTTTTTCAAATGTTGTGCAGTCAACTACTGCGGTATAATTGCTTACTGTTTGTGAATATTAAACAGCTGGGTTGCAGAGCAAACACTGAGAGCCGAACCCCAAGCGAGAGCATGAGGCAGCTCTCCAGCTGTTCTCTTTTGGTAACCGTTGTTCAGGGCGGCCATTTTGAAGACGCTCGCTGTGCTCAGTTGTTTGAGCATGACGGCCTGTCGTAGCTTGTCCTGCCTCAGTTTACTCTGTACATTGGAAGTCCACTCATGTGCAGGTGCTCCCACAGGTCGACGGGACCAACATCCAGGGCTACACTCACCAACCGGTCACGGAGCACCTAAAAGCTACGAGCCAGACTGTGGTCTTAAAGCTCTTAACACGGCCCCTCAGGCTAGAGAAAGGTCCAGCTGCCCCAGAAGCCCTAGCAACTAAATCATCGACCAAGGTGGCAAACGGCAGCCGCCCTGGTGTGGATGATGTGGACCTGGGCAGAGCACTAGGTACTACATGCTGACATAATGCTAAATGCTAAAGCCAATTCTAGCAAAGATAGCCTTCATTTTGTGTTTGATGGACAATCACATCGAACAGATTCAGCAACTGGCTGTAGTGGGAATTTAAGTATTTCCAGAGACTTAATAGAGAGAGTTTGTGCCTCTCACATAGCAACGCCTAGGAAAGGTGACACAAATAAAAAGAACAGCTGAGCTTTTTAACTAAAGAAAAGCTGAGCTAATTAACTTCAAAAGTGTCTTAATTAGATGAACTTGATGAAAATGAGATAGTTGAACATAATTCCCTTTGTCATACAAAATCTAAACAAATTTTAAAGATTGTTGATGTATATAAGTTTTATTTCATCATATTGTATGCAATTCTGCGTATCACAGAGGGGACACTGTGTCATTCCCAAATGGCGGCTTCCAGCTCGAACCTTACAGATGATCGGGGAAAGTCAGATGCACAAGGTGGTAAGGAACCTTTGATTAAGTTATGCGGTTACCATCGTCTTAGACTAATAGTCGGTTAATGAAAACAGACGGGCGAATGGAATACGTACACACTTTATATAATAAGTACCTCACGGAATGCAAATGAAGCCAGCAGGAAGGATTTCAGAATACTGCCCCGATTTACATATGACTAATTCCATGTGATTGCTGACAAAGAGCGCTTACATATGTACGTCCCGCGTAAACGAATGCAAATGTATGCGCGCACATGTTCGCGGGTTCCACCTCATTAAAGACGAGCCTCGGCACGGAGATAACGACGGAATGTTTCTGCATTTTCGTTTGGAGGGCTGACGTTGACCGTGCCAGCAGAAGATGGAAGTCTGGAAAGCGTCCTTGAACACGGAGCTGTCGTACGTCAAGTCGAGGCACATTCCCTCATCGCTTACATTATTGCATAATCAGTCAGCTTCCGTCGCCGGTGTGGGGTGTGATTGATAAAACCCCTTCATGAGCAGGAATCTAGTGTAATATTTTATACTGGCTTTAGAATGATTTTGTTGTATGAATAATATAATATGCTAAAAAAGCGAATTTAACTGAATTAAGCACATTAATTGGGAGAAAGGAGTGTGAAAACAGAGTGACGCCCAATTAGGTGGATGTTAGCATGTAGAAACGTGAGAAAGGACACACTCAGGTATGGCTCTATTAGGTAAATGCTAGTCTGCAAAAATACAATGCGGACAAGTAGCTTGAAGCTGCCACTATTGTAGTCTTGATTAACAAGTGCAGGGCTCTGTTCAATTTGAGACTGTATGCTATAGTTGAGCCTATACATTTTTAATGCATCATTTGTATCTCGGTCAGTGTGCTCAGTAAGCCGTTAATTGTGAGCTGCAGAATGTTAGCATGGTTAGCTGAGGAATGTTAGCATCGTGTGGATGGGTAGGCCTGCTCTTTGTGTTACGATGCCAGCTCAGCCAGGATGAGGCACATAACGGGAGCTGCGGGAAGAGCATAACTTTTCAGCCAGAAGGGCGGCACAGTCGCAGAGCCTCAGCCATGCCAGACGGCCCCGTAGAGCCAACTGGAGAGCTGTGTGGTGAAGAGAAACCCCTGGAGGTCAGTGCTCCTTAACTTCACTGTGAACTATCTACTGGCTCAGATCACCATCAAAGGTATTCAGTTACCCGGCTTTGTTTTGCTAAATAGCAAACCAATTGAAAAGGCCAGTTATACTAATGTACTCACAAAAAAATAAACATTTGCGCCCTGTCGTATTTTAGTTTTATGGTTTTACTGTTTATGTTTTATCTGACGCATGGGCTTAAAGGGTACATTTCAGTGGTGGTCGGATTACACTAAAATGCTGATCCAGTGATGCATTCTGGGAGAGACAAGCGATTAGCTCTAGGATACTGTTATGGGATGTGTCTGGGAAAGCAATTTGAAGAAAAGAGCGTGAAGGCCACAATGGAAAGTACTGGTCACTCAGCTCCCATGCCGTTAACGAAGCAGACTGGTTCGCTTGTGTGTTAGGCCAGCGGGGGCCCCCATTCTGGTGAAAGTCCAGGAGCGGGGCGGAGCGTGCAGAAGGGCCTGCCAGCAAGTGTGTCCATGGCGACAAGTAGCCCTGCCAAATCTGAACTGAGTGATGGCAGTGCTGGCCAATGCCTTGCGGAGGAACCGTCCCCTGACGAAGACCCTGACAAGGCTTCGTTATCCTCCTCAATAGATCATTTCTGAGTTGTATGTGTGCATTCTGGTTAATTTTTTTTTTTTGGTGAGAGAGGACATACTCAGGTTTGGCTCAATTAGGTAAATGCTAGTCTGTAAAAATACAATGTGGGTAAGTGGGTCATTTTGCTCTGTTTTTAGTGTATATATAGATTATGGCTTCAACACTCAGGGTCCCACAAATATTCATTTACCATTCATTCACTCATCCATCCCGGTGAAGAGTAGAGGTTGCACTCTTCTTTAAGTAAGGCGTATTTCTAATTAATGACATGCACATTTCGGACCGCGAGCAGCATCCATGCGGTGGGCTCTGATAAGAAGGCAAACGAAAACCTCTGTCTCGGCACGACGCAGAAGGAATAGGAAAAAAATGAAAACAAAGAATGTTTGTATTTTCATTTATTTAGCGGAGGCTTTTCTCCAAAGGCAGAGTCAGACAGTCCCTGGAGGGGTTAAGGGCCTTGCTCAGGGGCCCAATAGTGAAATTGCTTGGCTGACTATGGGCTGTGAACCAATGACTATCCAAACACAGGCAGCGCATCCTAACCCACTGAGCTATACACCATCCCTGACGATAACCTTATTCTGCAGATGAGAGCAAATTAACGAAGCAGCCAGAGGCAGATAGCATGTAAATGAGCATTTAGAGTGCTCTAAGCTACAGGTGTGAGCTGCTTGCCAAAGTGCGTAATTTACCCTCTCAAAGCTCCAGGCAGGGTCCGAGGGAGACGATGGCACCAGCTCCGACACGGACGACATCGCAAGGGCTGAAGATCCTGTGGAGACCCCAGGCTCTTCTCTGGCCATGTGGGAAACCAAGATACAGTACATCGACCTGGAGAGGGGGGACGCCGGCCTGGGCTTCAGCATTTTAGATTATCAGGTAAGTGCTTGGGAGTGTGTGGGTGTGGGGGGGGGCATAGTAGGAGAAGATAAAGCAGGGCTCACACTGTGTGATGTGTAACTTGGGGACAATTTCAACCAGCCAGCTCGTAACTCTTTGTGTTTACCTTTCTGTGTGGAATTCAGCCCGTAAAGTCCAGGTGAGATAAATCTCTGGGTATGAGCCCTGCAGTTAGGCCTGGAAGATGGGGTTGGACGTTGTTCTTAAAGTGTATGCGTCAGTGAAGCAGTGCTTCATTAAGGCTGTGTGTTTCCAGTCCCGTGTCATGAGATAATTAGTCATCACAGCATGCATCTGTCACAGGACCCCGTGGACCCGGCAAAGACTGTGATAGTCATTCGCTCGCTGGTGCCAGACGGGGTGGCGGACCTCGACGGGCGACTCTACCCGGGGGACCGGCTCGTCTCTGTGAACGACGCCGACTTGGCAGACGCCGGCCTGGAGGAGGCGGTGCGGGCGCTTAAGGGGGCGCCCGCCGGGGTTGTGAGGCTCGGAATCACCAAGCCGTTACTTGTAAGAGCGCCCCCTACTGCCTGCTTTCCTCAGTGCCCTCATCCACTTTCATTCTGGTCCACAGCATAAGGACCTGCACTGAAGGGTCCAGTTACAGGTGCCATAAATATTTAATGTGCGAGAAATTTACACAGTGTGGAGTATCACATTTAAAGCCGCCATCCCGGAGAGCTGCTAGCGACCACATATTGTCCTTTACGCGAAACTCTCATGAGAGCGGGGTCTGCAAGCTCTTTTAAGCTTTTTATCCGGTATGGAAAACTCACTGCTCTGAGGGCGTTTAGCCGGGTCTGTAAATTAAAACGGCACAGTTTAACCCGAGTAATTCGGCGAGAGCGAGCAGGAGGAGCCCCCAGGAGCGCGGTGGGGGTCTGCTTCCGACATACCCTCCATCATCCGGGAATCAGGTGAGGCCGCTGCATTCCATTTTAAGTCATCGCCTCCGTGGTCAGGAAGCCGAGGTAGAACAGGAAACCCCCTCTGGCCCCGGGAGCCGGAGCCTACGGTTGCTCTAGGTGTCTAGAACGTGCCTGTTGTGGTATCAGGGGATTTATTTTTCACTGCATTGCGTAGGTACGGCTGTGATGCGTCATGTCTAAATCCATCTGCGTAGCAACAGGGCCTGCCGTCTTTGACTTAATTCACATAAAGGATGATACTTCTGATTTTCTTATTCATTTTCTTTTCCCTCTAGGAGGTGTTTATTTTGGCTGCAGCCTCTGCCATTTGTTTTTTTGCTTTGGGCAGATTGGGGATGTTTTCACTGCTGATTTAGCCTGCCACACTTTACAGATGGACTCAAATGAAGCAGATTTGATGAATGAGAAGACATTTGATCCTCATTACTCAAAGGAAGAGGATTCCTTCCAAGCAGCCGCGCTGCCCGAGCCTAGTAGCACCTGGCGTGCCGGTCTGGACTGCCAGATGCCCATGCGGACGTCCGTGCCTGAGGTGGGCCACCAAGGGGGGACAGGGAAAGCAGAATACTTAAGTGTTGGTCTAGCCTTGGTGATGAGGAGCACAGTCAGTGGTGTCTCCTCCATCCTTTATCATTCGTGAAGGCCCAGAATTTCGATTATACTGCAGGCCCATCCAGAAATGTACTTATATCAAGGGTATTAGGATTAATGCATAGTAATGTGGCAACAGTGAATGGCTTTCCATAAATTTCACTTTGGTCCCTTGGCGGTACCTTGACATTCAGATTATATAGCAAAATGTTTTAATTTATGATGCTAGAAATGAGTTGAACTATGCAACAATGCAAGCATGTGTGAATTAGATTCTTTAATCGTGCATCTTTGTGACCTAAACATGAAGAGATAAGCATAATGATAAATATGTTTAATTATGCAATGCTAACTGTGTGGGGGTGGCATGGTGGTGCGGTGGCTAGCACTGTTGACTCATACCTCTGGGACCGGTGTCTCCGTCATGGCTACATGTGAGGAGTTTGCATGTTCTCCCCGTGTTGTTCTGGGGTTTGGTAACTCCGGTTTCTCGCAGCAGTCCAAAAACAGGCTAATGTTAATTGGAGTTAACAGTTGCCCTTAGGTGTGCGTGTATGTGAATGGTTTGGGAGCCCTGCAGTGGGCTGGTGTTCCCTGCCTTGTGCCTGTAGTCTCTGGGATAGGCTCCGGACCCCCGCAAACCTGAATAGGATTAAGTGGTTACAGAAAATGGATGGATGACAGTCTGCACATTATAAGTCCATAGTTTTACTATTCTCCTTCAAGTAATATATAAATAAAATAACATTTTTTTTTTTTACTGTCAACCTAATGTCAAAGTTTACCTATCGGTCTTCAGTCCTTCCCATACAAAACATCTTGTTTGTATGAAACAACATACAGTTTGCTGAAACAATCAAGACTGATTGTGACCTTGAAGCCTGTAGAATAATCCCCTATGTAGTTAATCTAGTAAAAAAAGTAAATTATCACCAAGCTCTTAGCTGCCACCCGGTTCCCAGAAACAGAATTCTTGTTATGACTGCTATTCCCTGGTCATCCGTTATTCCTAGAAAAATGGCCCTTCTGGGGAGCAAAGAGTTGCGAGCGCTGTGAATTAATAGCGAACTGGGATGGTAGTGGGTCTAATGGACTCTAACCCCGCAGAGCACCGGCAGCCCGCTTTATCTAGCTGAGTGCCCTGGTAAATGTGGTCACCAAGCCTTACTTGGCTGCAGTGCCTCAGAGGTCAGCTTAGCACTCTGAGAAGTCGCTCCGAATTAGCCACTTGAATGGTGTTTAGGTGCAAATGGGAGGGAAGTGTGTTGAGTCAGAGGGCAGCCTTACTGACTGGGAGAGCTTCTTACTCACTCGGAGACCAGCCCAGTTACTGACTGGTGGATCCGGACGGACCTCGTACTGGAATTCTCGCTGGGGTATGCCAGTCTACAGTGGCAGCACAGTCACAGAGGAACAGGTGGCACAGAGAGCTATGTCTTTACAGCCAGGTGGGGTGACGTAATTAGCTCCAACCAGCAATGTCGTACATTAGCACACCGTCAATAGGTCTGAAGCATATTGTGCTTTTAGATGGAAACATTTATAAGCAGTGTCATACGGATGCCTAGGTGTGACCTTCGGTATATACAACTCTCCAGAGGTTAGGAAGCCCCATCCATCGGTCCATCTCGTCCTAAGCAGAGTCACTGGGGTTTGAGCCTATCCCAGAAGCTACGGGCACAATTAAGTGAATAACCCAGAATTCCGGACAATTTGGCAACTGCAGTTAAATTAGAACCTTTTTGGACTGTGGGGGAAGGGGGGGGACCAGAGAACCTTCACGAAACGGGAAAAGATGCATACCTTACACACACAGAGCCAGGGCAGAGGAATTCTCACTTGAATTAAAGCACATCTGTGTAAATTGCTGCCTCATTCCCAAAGTCACAACCCAGGGCGTGACAGTTTTACCTCCCGACATAGTGAGCTATGGGATGCATCTCATCGTAAATGGGGTGAGGCCGATAACATGAACAGCAGCCCCATGTTTACAGATTGCGTTCATTCCGTTTTGCAGGAGGAAGGGCGGCGCGTGGAAATGGCCGACATGGAGGCGAGCGATAAGCACCGCGTTACGAGCGATTTTCAGAGGACAATTACAGTTGTCAGGGGCAACTCTAGTCTTGGTATGTTATTGGTCTTTTTTATAATCCTGCTCTCATTATGTATGTATTTGGTCGGCATGGCAATGCTTAGCAAGGCTGCATCTTTCCAAGATCTCTGAGTAACAGCATGGCATCCCTTTTAATTTATACGCTCTCGTTAACGGCCGGGGTGGGGTAGGGGAGCATGAGGGCTGTGCTTCAGTGCTGTGTGAGAGGTTACCGTGGCACATCTGGCGCTGATGTTACATCACGGCCAAAGATGCAAACCTAAATGACAAGAACGAAACAACGTCTTCATCCATGTTGTGCTACGGTAAACTCAGAATTTCCAAATAATAAATATACTAACAACAGCAATGTGTTTTTCATCGATAATACACATGTGTGTCGACAGCATGCTACCATAAATATGCAACCAAACATGTGGATACTTGTGGAAAATTATATTTTCACAATTTTCACAAAAGATGTACAGTTAATGTGTACTTTTTGATATGCTTTAGCTATTTATTTTACTTGTTTACCATTGTTTTTAAATAAAAATAGTATGATTTTTAAAATACGACTATATCTGAACAATGAGTATGGAAGAAATAAAATAGCTAGATCATTTTTCTTTTTCCGAACTTCTGTACATGAACTGTTTCCACATGTATGGTTCCCTATATGATGAGGAAATATTCAAATGTCCATTTGCTCATAGAATGATTTCCGTAGAGTTCAGTGTATTATTACTTCTTGTGTTTATTAAAATCAAACTTCTCTTGCTAGCCATTGCTGCTTTGTGTTGTTGTTTCATGTGTGTAATACCCAAGCAACAGCATCTCCAAGGCACGGCAGAAAAAGGAGTGAATAGTCAGGCTATCTAGGTAACAGCAAATCTTGCTGCTCAGCACAGACCTCTGAACAGTGTCATTGGAAACATCCAAGCTCTTAAAAGTGTCCGTAATGTTTAATCTGAGAACATAGATTCCCTTTCTTTATATGCTTCAGGGTTGTTGGGATGATCAGGTATGATCACTAATTGACTTTTGCTTAGTAAAATGAGGCCATTTCCTGCCAGACACAAGTTGGGCTGCTAAGAAGCTCTAATTAAATCAGCATTCAATAAAAGTCATTACGTGTGCAAAGGTATTATTTAAGTTGCCTATAATTTATACAGGAGGCTTATATTTAAAGAGCACCCACTATTAAGTGTGAGATAATTTAACACCTTTGCCATATTCTATCCCACAAAACAACAGTTAAACCACTATTTAAATGTGACCGTAATCAGCTTGAACTGCTTTTAATTAAGTCTAAAGGTATTTTGTGATTCCGGAAGTGAGGAACAGTACACAATGTATCAACATTAAAAGTGCTGTTGCAGAAACCAGTGTTTTGGAAAGAGATACTAAAAAAAAATCAGCTGAAAAAAGTCATTCTGGAAACAAATGTCCCTGCAAAGTAACTTTGCATTTAGATTATTGCTACATCATGTTCCTTGCCCGTGCTTTCAGAGTGAGCAAAAAGCATTTGGTTCATTTTGCACGGCTCTTTGAAAATTAGCTAGCTTATGCAAATAGATGTCTTTGGATAACCGGGTGCGGGCTTGAGGTGTTAAGTTGCGTTACTCGCATTTCTGATTAATATGCCGTTAGCTTACGCTTACATCTATTCAGCTAGCAGTGGCATCTGCCCAGAGATAGCTCGAAGTCGGGTCCATACAAGTATGGAGAGTGTGGCAGATCGAAATGGTCGTAAACATGCTTGCAGCTACGGTAAGTGCAGTCAATTAAGCGTGACCACGCTCCACCTGGTACATCTCAGGATATTACAGGACATTAGTCTATATATTAATGTGGAGATTATTATGCTCTGCTGAGCACAGAAATCCTTCCAGATTCACTGACGCTGCAGTTTGGACACATTGTGTATGAAGCACTATACCGAAAAATGTAATTCACCCAAAGTAACAAGACTGAAATGGTTGGCCTAAATTTGATGTTTACTTAAAGTCATTGGCTTACTCATTTCAAGATATACGATTTTGAGCAATTCCTGCAGCCTTACACTTTCAGGAGGGATTCTGTATATTTTAAATGTTTTAGCTATAGTTATTTTTAAGCATTTTGGTTTTTTTTTTTTACATTGAAATTTAAGATCTTACGCACATCCGCTTATGCATACGACAGTGACGATGTTGATAACCATCTGTTTTGCACATGCCAGGTGACAGTCAGGTGACGTGTGTGTTTGGCAGGGATGACAGTGAGCGCGCTTAAGGACGGCTCAGGGATGATAATTCGCAGTATCGTTCACGGAGGATCCGTCAGCCGAGATGGACGGTTGGGTGTAGGCGACAGCATTGTAGCTATCAATGGGGAGACCACGCATAGCTTGACCAATGCGGAGGGCCGTGCCATGTTGAGGAAACACTCGCTCATTGGGCCAGAAATCAGGTAAGGACCTGGGAGACACATCTGTACGTTGCTACATGTGTTAACATTGTGTGTTAACCATACTCTATTTGCATACCACTCCTGTGGCCAAATAAATACTAGCAAGGTGAAGGTCATGGATTGTAATGCAAAGCAACACAAACATTTTTATCTTTCCCTTTACTCGATATTGCTCTGGATCAGAGCACCACATAAATCAGACCAATCAGATTGCTGAGGTGGTGGGTCCAGGCAGCTAGACGAGGTGGGACAAAGGCATCTGATTGGTTGGTCTGATGTCTGAAACAAGATGTGATTGGTTATCTCTCTGAAACAATTGTTTTTCATTCTTCCCTCAGTACATTTTTGTGTAAGTAAAACTCCCATGAGCCCCTTAACTGGCTTCACAGTGAGACCTGTGGGGGATAGTACACGATTCACCAATCACTTGGCAATAATTGCTCATAAATGATGTCAGTGCACTTCACTTGGGTGCTAAGTGATTGATTCTGCCACAGGAGACGTGCAAGGTTTAATTTCAGATTCCAGCTGTACACAATGGCCGCGAAACAGCCGCTGCGTGCAACCGAGTGCAAACAGAATGGGATGTCTGCGTGGCTGGCTGTTTATCGAATAGCCAGCAGGTGACAATTAGCTTTAGACTAATGTTTAAAGGGCCATGTGTCACATGTGCAGCAAACTACCTACAGTGGCGGCCACTGAGGTTTCGCTTGACACGCAAGTCAACTTTTTCTGCAACAGAATTTCGTCACCGCAATTGCGCATGAAATAAAAAGAATATCATGCTAATTACTGATTGTAATCAAGTCAGTTTTCAAAACATTTTTTTTAATTTAACTTGTTAGAGATTTGTATTGTGACCCTGCACTGGGAGTGCAGTGGTTAGCATTTTGGCCTCACACCTCTGGGACCAGGATTGGAGTCTCTGCCATGGCTCCGTGTGTGTGGAGTTTGCATGTTCCGTCAGTGTTGTCGTGGGGTTTCCTCCAGGTACTCTGGTTTCCCTCCCCCACAGTCTGAAAGCACACTGAGGCTAATTGGAGTTACCAAATTGCCCATTGGTGTGACTGGTGTATATGTGTGGCCTGCAAAGGGTTGGTGCCCTATCCCGGGTTGTTCCCTGCTTTACATCCAAAGCCTCTGGGAAAAGCCCCAGACCCCCCTACCCAGAATAGGACAAGCAGGTATAGGAAATGGATGGATGGATGGATATATGCACACACACACACGCACGCACACATATGAACAACACCGGGTGCTCGTCTGGTTACTAGTGCTGAGGAAATGTGCCCATGTTTGGCAATACCTGTCCAGCTCAGAGTCCAAACCACTGCTCAATCTGCCCCAGTTCAGGATGGGGATTGATACCAGATTGGTAGTAGATTCGAATAAAGCTCAGACATCCAGCAAATTCCTCAAATCGCCCCCCCCCCTCCTCCAAGCTGGTTGTTTAACTCTGCCGACACAATTATATCCCTTATTTGTATTTCGAAATACCTACTTTAAAAAAATGTTCTTAAATGTAGTGTTTTTGACAGCGCCTTGTAAGACTGTGACCAATGTAAATCTATCATACATTCACAGACCCATTTTATTTTTAAGTACGATATAAAGTACAAAAACTGAACTGTTACCGACATTTTTCGGGTAACTAATATTCTGGGTAGTTGTGCAATTTTCTTGCTCAGCATGAGTGGTGGCAGTTGTGTCTTGACAAAAAGGCTGCCTCAGGGTTTTATTTTTGAGAACATTTCAATGAAAACGTCACTGGTGTGACCCACACGATAGATTTAAGGCTAGTGAGGTTGATTCAGGCAGCTGGCCAATTCTGTTGCTGCCCCCCCCCCCCCCCACCCCAAAAAAAAAAAAAATAAGCAGCAACATTCAATACTAATGATGGCCAGATGCTAGAAAATTAGCAATACATCAAGTGCTTTTGCCACTTGGCAGAACTTGGAATATCTTGAACATGGAGGGAAATCTCAATGAGAGGCCTATATTTCATAACTATGTTCGACCTCAAAAAGAAGAATATGTGTGCCGGGTTATTGCTAGCTTATTGTCCAAATTGAATACGAACACTCAAACTCAGGATTTATATCTTACAGGTTTCTCGACCATCATGTCCAATGTATCATGTGACACTCCTACTTACAGCAATGGATGTAGCTTAGTTCGACTGTCAACACGTGAAAAAAATATATAAACTGAGCAAAATGTGCTTTCGGATTTTCTGCCTGAACTGAGTATAAATAACGTCATTTTTTACATGGCTGACAATGGAATCGTTGTGCCTAAAATGTCCATCCATCCATCCATCCATCTTGTAACCGCTTATTCTGGTCGGGGTCATATGGGGCCTGGAGCCTATCCCAGGCAGCACATGGCTGTGATATGTCCTGACAAGGATGGGAATCTGAAACATCTGAAGTGAAACAATAGGAGTACAATTAGGACCAATCCCTAAGCTCTATCATCTACTCATTTTCCAGACTCGCTTGTCATAGGCTCTGGAAACCCCACCACTCTGCTTATCCCAGGACTAACCTGGGACGGGGCGCCAACCCATCACAATCTAAATAAAAATCCATCCATTTATCCATCCATCCATCCATCCATCCATCAATTTTCTGTAACCGCTTGTCCTATTCAACGCCTCGGTGATTCGGGGCCTATCCCAGAGGCTACAGGTGCAAGACAGGTAACACTATGAGGTTATATAAGAGTTTTCATTGCGCTGGAGAATTGCATGTGCTACGTAGCTATGGGCCCCTCAGAGTCAAGTTCCATAACTTCTGCATGTCATTCGGGGAGGGTTGGAGCGCGAGGGTGACACTCGGTGTGTAGGCTGGGCAGGCCGTTCACTCTCTAACTTCTGCACGTGATTCGGGGAGGGTTGGAGCGCGAGGGTGACACTCGGTGGTGTAAGCTGGGCAGGCCGCTCACTCTCTAACTTCTGCACGTGATTTGGGGAGGGTTGGAGCACGAGGGTGACACTCGGTGGTGTAGGCTGGGCAGGCCGCTCACTCTCTAACTTCTGCACGTGATTCTGGGAGGGTTGGAGCGCGAGGGTGATACTCAGTGGTGTAGCCTGGGCAGGCCGCTCTCTCTCTAACTTCTGCACGTGATTTGGGGAGGGTTGGAGCGCGAGGGTGACTCTCGGTGGTGTAGGCTGGGCAGGCCGCTCACTCTCTAACTTCTGCACGTGATTCGGGGAGGGTTGGAGCGCGAGGGTGACACTCGGTGGTGTAGCCTGGGCAGGCCGCTCACTCTCTAACTTCTGCACGTGATTCGGGGAGGGTTGGAGCGCGAGGGTGATACTCGGTGGTGTAGGCTGGGCAGGCCGCTCACTCTCTAACTTCTGCACGTGATTCGGGGAGGGTTGGAGCGCGAGGGT
>JAODKM010000048.1:3369222-3395718 GCA_026780845.1 Petrocephalus sullivani | reverse complement strand
GATTGGTAAAACTGACTGTCAAACATGGAGGATGGAATGAATTTGTAAAACTATTCTCACAACAGTTTTAAACCCTGGGTCAGACGTGCTGTATTATACATAATGTGAAATCGAGAAATCGCTCAGTCCTAGACCTCTACCGCGTAAGCCGGACCGTGAGCCTATGGCCGGCCCGACCTTGTAGAAATTGATAGAAATTAAGCCTGAACCTGTCGGGTCGGGTCCCGTCGGGTTCGGGCAAAGATCTTCAGCTCTAACATAGACCATGCCACCTCAACAGGAACATAGATGCCGTTGACCAGATGGCTGCAGAAGCTGTGACGAAGTGGAGCAACGTGCTGGGCGCAGAACCAGAGGTACGTGCTGCCAGCTGCCCCTTTGACCGCTTCATGCATGTGACCTAGAAACCAAACTGTGATGTCTAGACTTCTGTCCAGTTCTGTATAACAATACATCCTACCTCACAGTACAAATGACACTTATTTAATTCATACTTTAAAAATTAATAAAACTGCGTTCCTCTGTTATATACTCTTTGTGGATTAGTTATAGCAGCAGCGGGCAATCTTATCCACAAAATGCCGGCATGTATTCAGGTTTTTGGGATAACCTTAAGGTCAGCTGTTCAAACCCAGGTGTGAGGACACTTCAGCCAGTCCTCTAATTCGTAATTTAATTTCTGCGAAAACCCGCACACACAACGGACCCCTGATTTACCGGAATGAAACTTATTTTAGTTGTATTTAAATATGTTGCATTTTGTCTTTGTTTAGTTGGTCTGCATTCAGCCCGGAGTGTCTCCCTCTGCAGTAGATGTTGACATGTATGACAGTATCACGGGCACTTTGCAAACCCAACAGCATAGACAGTAATAACATTAATAATATTAATGGTACTGCTACTAATAATAACAATAATATGGGCCAGTGGTGGCCTTATTGTTAGGGAAACACACTTATGATTGAGAGGTTGCTGGTATGATTCCCCAACCGGCAAGGTACCACTGAGGCACCCTGAGCAAGGTACCGCCCCCAAGCACTGCTCCCCGGATGCTGAATTAGCTGCCCACTGGGTTAAATGCAGAGGAGACATTTTGTGTGCTGTGGTGTGTTAACAGTGACAATTAATCACTTCGCTAATAATAATAATATTAAATAATATGTAAGGTGACCATGGTGGAGCTGGCAGCGTCTTTCAGTATACAGTGATGGTTAAGAAGAAGAATCCGAGTAGTAATCAGGGTCAGTTGGCCCGTTCACATGCACGGGGAATTTATCCCCGGCGCTCAGTGCTTACACGCATACTGTAGGTACAGACACGTTCACCACGAGACATGGGTCACATCGTGACTTTGCTTATGCTTTCTAAATAGTCGGACGGCGTTCTTTTCAGTTTCCTCCAGTTTCCTGAATAAACACGCATAAATGATTTGCCCACTGTTTGCAGGACAGCCGGGTTAAAGCTGGGGACTGGATCCTGACTGTGGATGATGAGAGTTCCGTCAGACTGTCCGCGGCAAAGGTTATTATCACTTTCATTCCTCTGTGTGTCGTCGTCCTCCTGGTTAATGCTGTGTTCGTTTCTATAGGTGTCTAATGGATATTTGAGACTTTCAGCCAATGTCTGTTTTTGTGTGTTTTTTTTGGTGGTTGGCAGGCTGGGAGTCTCCCTGGGACAGCCAGCGGTCTGGTACAGCTGGACGTCTCTGCGAATGACCCAGACTCGCTGCCCTCAGCCACTGAACCAAGAAGGAGAGTCTCCAATGGGCAGAAAGCGCCAGACCAAGGTGAGAACAGCACCTTAAGGCGTAAATGGAGCTAGAGTCACTCCGCACACCAGCGCACAGGAGCATGGCGTATCCTTAGAAACATGCTAATGAGATGATAAGTGGGGACCACTTCGGATAGGAACATCCATCCATCCACATCCATTTTACAAACATCTGTTCTGTTTTTTTTACATAAGCAGCTGTTTATTGTGATAAGAGATTAGCAGTCGCTAGGCTTACTTTCAGGTTTTTCAGTAACCTAACTGCGTAATAGTCGGCTATTTGTCGCAGGCTCCGGCAGGCCACCCGCACTGTCCCCTGACCTAAGGCTCTGCTCCGTCCTTCCCGGCTGGGAGACCACCATCGGCATCCCTACGGGACATGCTGATCTCAGCCTCAGCATGGGGAGTGACACCCCCTCGGTTAGTGTTCGGCGTGCTATATGCTACATGACTCACAAAATCGCTTTCAGTGTCAAATAACCGTAATCTGATTTGTCAGATGAACTTGTCAGTGTCCACCATCATGATCTCCATCCAATAGCTGGAGATGTAGCCCAGGCCTATAATGTGACCCACAGGTTAAATTAGTCCTCACCTGCCTGTCTCCTTTCCCAGGGGGTTATAGTCATTCACGAACTTTCCGAAGAGGGGGATGCCTTCAAGGACAGGCATCGCCGTCCCGGGGACCAGATCCTGGAGGTGCCCTGGTCTCCGTTCACCCACTCGTAGCTAATGGGGGCAGCAAGGCAGGAGAAATTAGAGCAGCTTAGTTCTGCCAGTGGATTGTACCCCGTGACCCGAGTAAATTATCCCTCGCTATTCATCGCTGGCACTCAGCCATGAACGGTCCTCCTACCTGGCAGGGAGATGGGAGACTATGCCTCACATTTCATAGTTCCCCAAAAGCCTGTTTAACATTCGTTTTTTTACTGCAGTGCTGGAAATAATGAGCATGAATGCACACTTATGTATGATGATCATCCAGTCAAATGTAGAAATGAATTTAGTGGTTTGTTTCCCTGTCATCTTGTATTTTTTTTGTGGGAGATTGATGAGCTCTAGCTGTTCTTCGCATGTTACTGTAAGAAGCGTTTAGGGAGTCAGGTTTCTCTTTTAGGTAGCTATGTGACATGACGCTGCTTGCGTAATAAATCCCTTTGCACCAGTTACACCTCAGTGAAGACAAAAAATACCCCACTTGTCAGAAATTTTTCCTTTTCAGACAGATTAAGAGTCCACACGTCCCCAGAAGGATGAAATAGACACAATGGCACCCTCTACCCCCCGAACAGGTGAATAGCAGCGACCCGAGGGCCATCATATGCGACGAAGCTGTCGGCGTCGTGAATCGGACCCTACAGGAGATATGGCTGACTGAGAGTTGTCATGCGGCCCACTTTGGAGAGGAAGACCTGTGGGACGTCTTCGTGTTGGACTTACCGGGGGAACCAGGCCAGGAGCTGGGCCTTGAAGTTCTTGGGAGAAGGTATGCCGGGACTGTCCTGAAATTTGCTTGCTTGTCATCCGCCCTCGGTTGGCCTGTGGAGGGGTTACTCAGAACCGCGTGGCGAGATTCTCCTGTAAAGTTTTACAGCTCTGCTATAAAAAAAAATCACCCTCTAATTTACATCTTCCTTAGCTATCCCTCAGACTTGACACATTTTAGCTATTGACAAAAAAGCCCTTTCAACACACCATGCAATTTGCATGCATGTTCATTTCTCTCAAGGTGTGGTGGCTTTGCGGGATAGTTGCCCCTCTAGCACCTGGTCACTCATTTTGTTCCCCCATTCCCGCAGGAACGATCCAGGTATATTTGTCTCGGAAATCCTGCAGGGCGGCGCCGTTGAGGCCGGCGGCAGGCTGAGCAAGGGGGACCGCATCCTGTCTGTGAACGGGGAAGACGTCCGAGCCGCCTCGCAGAAGTATGTGACTGCCCTGTTGAAGGTCAGTGGAGTCTGTGGCCGGGCCCTTCGATGGGTCATACCAGTCCCGGATACAAGTAGGGGGGCATTTTTTACACTCCCCTGTTTTTGCAGTGCTGTTCCAGACCAGTAAGTCTACAAGTGGCCCGTTTTAAAGCGAGGCACGTCTCCCCTGAGGGGTCACAGTCAGTCTGCAGCCAGGTAATGTAACGTATATGTGTATATGGATTTGCATCTGCTACCTTAACTGCTCAAGCCATCACAGCTCTGGCGCCTGGACAGATTTGATGGGGGCCTGCACTGGTGTTGGTATGGGTGGCCTGCACATGTCCCCCCATGACATCGACCCAGAGCTGTGAAGTTTTCTTTAAGGTTGTATTTCAGGGCCATTTCTGTGCCAAAATAATCATTTTTATCTCATTTATGTAATTTCTGACTAATATGCATATAAATTGATGGCTTAGTCTGCTTTTGACCGTTTCATTATGAAGCACTCACCAGCTGATATCTCCTGCACTACGTCCTTATCCCTCACAGAACCGAGAGGCAGACACTGATGGACTTGCCGATCACAGTCCGCGGGGCCGCCAGGGAGAACTCAACAGCCAGCGGAGACCCGATGATTGTAAGTGACTCTTATATTTCAAGCCAATACTGAGGTGAGTGGAGGAACATGGACAAAAACCGGAATGACTCCCCCTTAGCCTATTTACCCCCCACAGCTAAACATGCCTTAACTCATGTAGTCTTACATAAACAGAGCTGGCTGTTATATTTGATTAAATCCCTTGACTTTCTCCAGCAGCATCACATGACCATCTAGAGATCCAGACTGCTTCAGTGTTCAAGGTTGGCATTTTTGTTTTGATTTCTCCAGCTAATACAACATGTTTTTTGAATAGTAGAATTGGAGGGCAAATTTCCCAAACTCGCTCAGTCCATGGGATACGGGGACAGGATCATTTGAGTCCTTGAGTTGAGTTGGAAAACTTGATTTCATGAGGACTGAGATCTCAAAAAAAGGAAAAAAAAATGGACGTTTGGAGTTTTGAAAATGTGTTTAGCTATTTAGCACCTGCGTCGGAATTCCGTGTATGTTTCACCCCGGGAATCTGAACTGCTGTGGGAGCAGTGCACCCTCTGGGGGACATTCCCGTTTTTGTCAGCAAGGTGCGTCCCACTATCCTGGGGGACAGAGTCACCAGCACTGAAAGTGGGTCCACTAATTTGGCACCCAGCTGTTTGACGGCACCGGGCGTCGAAAACAGAGGCCTCTCAGAAGGCCGTCATGTGCTGGACTTGCAGAGAGCTGCTGGGAGCCACACAGCTCGGTCCCGATCCTGACCCCTCCCACCTAGCTCAGCTCGCGGCATGACGGCGCACAAGATAACCATTGTTCCGTCTCACCACTAGAGTTCTGTTTAGGACAATGAGACCACAAAGAGGCAGCCATCTGTGGTCATAAATACTGAATTACTTCACTGCCTTGCATCTTTCAAACTGAGCAGCGGTCTTGGGTGTGAACTTTTGAACTGAAATTTACATCGGTCTTAAACGAGCACAGCTAGCTTAAGCACTGAATGAGTCCAACACATAATTTGACTTTGAATTATTCCTTGCATATGGATTAAATTTCAAAAATGTATTTAATTTTTCGCATTGTGTTAATTGTTACATTGTTTCTTTGATCACAGTCTGAAAAATATTTTTAAACCTATTACTTACATTTATTATTATAATTATGATCATAATAGAAAATAATCGACTACTGAAGTCATTTAAGAATCATGCATATTACACTAATGAAAAACATGTTGCTTAGGATGCAGTTTACGTTGGGCAGATATCCGCTACATTTTGAATGTCAGATCGGGGACGGAATCTTTACGTGGAGAGGGTGAGAGCCACAAGGGGGCCATCAGCCTCGCTGAAAACGCAGTGGGGGGTCATGGAGCTGACATAGCAGAAGGCTCCACCATGTTTGCTAAACGGCACTTAGGAAATTCGTAAACTGCACCCGTGTCACACGTAATCAGCACTTCCAGTGCGTGTAAATCTCCCTCGCAGTGCATAAACGGTACTTAGGCTGCAATGTAAATAGCATGGCCAGTGATAATAAATGACAGGAGGCGTGACAGACGATGGACTTGGGATGGCGTATTAAAGACGCGTTACGCTTGTTTTTCAGAATCATAACCCACATTCAGTGGTCAGGCATTGCTGAACTTTGTCTCCCTGTATTCTTGCATCATGTTTTTCGTTTTGGCCTGTGTAGGTGGACCCTGGGGGTTCTTCGCCAGATGGTGCAGTGGCTGGCCTCCCAGACAGTGGGGGCGCTCTTCAGAATGACTTCCGGTGCGCTCTCAAACACAACCTGCCACATCTGCTCAATATCAGGCAGCCAGCTGGCCCTGCTTTTGAGTCTGGATCTCCAACAGATCATTTTCTCCTGGATCTGACATAGCAAAAGCCTTTTTTTACTATCAGACACAGAAAATGTTCATCCACAGACCTTTTTAATCAAATCTCTCTGTTACAGTGCCCCCCAGCACAAAACCACAATGGAGGATGACGGCTGCACGGGACTGTCGTCAGAATATCCAGCGGTGTCTGTGTTAATGTGAAATCGGGGATCAGCAAGGTAAGGCCGCTGGAGGGAGCATTAGACGCACCTCTGAATTCTGTGATCGAAAGGTCCCAGGTTCAAATCTGAGGGTCGACAGACTCATGTCGCTGTTGCCCCCTTGAACAAGGCCCCTAACCCCATTTTCTCCAGGAACTAGCTGTCCCGGACTTATGAATTATATATTCATCTTCTAAATAAATAAGTGCAAATCAATATGGCTAGCTTGGGTAAGGACAGCAAGAAAATACAGTGATTATTCCTTCATCTCCGAATGTGCATTGTGTTCCATTCAGACCACGCTGTTTTAGAACTTATTTAAAAGGCATTTGTCATCCAGCTAGTGACATCCAGCTGAAAATGTCCCTGTTTCTATGTGCAGGGAGCCACTTACGGGGCTGAGGTGTGGAGATGAGATCTTGGACAGAGAGCGTGTAGAGGGAGCCTCCCACTGTGGATACTGCTGAGTGATGTATTTCAACCTGGTCCACGGGCACCCTCAGACGGTCCGCATTTTCGCTCCCTCCCAGCTACCTGCCAGACAGTCCACATTTATGGACCCCAATGGGAGCTCGCAGGGAGCAAAAACTTCCATCTGGGGGTCCCTGAGAACCGGGTTGAGAAACACTGGTATACGAGACAAACATTACCATCACCTTCACAAATTCTCCTGAAAAACATTCACAGTAACATCCTGCACATCATAACCACAGTGCATACATACTCCTATAAGTGATTCTATTCCTTTCACATTACATCAAATTATAAGATTTAGATATGCATATACTTATTTTTGATATCAATGGTGGATAATGTTTATAATCATCTGTTAAATGTGTTAAATGTCGGCCAGATTTTTTATTTTTTTTTCATTTTAATTCCCATTTATTGCATACATTGAGTTCTCATGAAAGAAGATATTAATTATGCATATTTTCATGATTGACAGATGGTGGACAGCTCATGTCGGAAATGCTGAGCGCTGATATTGCGTATTGTTGACAAAATATGTACTTGTACCATTGTTAGCGTTCTGCTACTCGTAAGTTTCAGCTGAAAATGGTGCATTGATGTTTGTTTCACTCTTTAGGGAGAAATGTAAGTGGCCTTCATAAAATAATGGCTTTGCTTTTGCTCTAATGATTTTTAATGAACCTTGAGGTATGTTTGTGCAATGCAAATTTTCTAAACTCTTTTCACAACAACAACAGTTGGATTTATTCATTATTTCCATAAAACGATTCTGATTTTAATTTATTTGCATAAATGATTAACTACGCTAATTGTGTCCTTGATTTACAGATGTTCAGGTTACCGGGACAATAAAGTCACAAGTGTAATTCTTAGAAGAGGAAAATCCCAACTGTAAATAAATTATTCCAAGGACTTATAGCAACAGATTTACTAATGGTGTTCCAAAAAATTAATTGAATGTTAAATCACATTGTCTTTTTGAGACTGTGGGATGTTGCGTTCTTGAGATAAAGATTCCCAAGACCAGGGGTTTGCATGTTAATTAGTTACACCTGTCCCTGGTCAGTGTAATTAGTATACATTTGTCTTTCTCAATGTCGGCCCTAAAAACAACTGATACCACACCTCACCATTCCTCTTCTTGCCCCTTCCTGATTTGTTTGGTTTTCACTCTTGCAGTTGTCCTATTGGTTAATGTGTCTGCTCCTTTTCCCTCTATAAGCTATCTTGACCCTTTCCTAGGGAACCCCACATTTTTGCTCCCTCCCATCAGGAATGACTGAATACCTGGTACGTGTCTGTCGGAAGCTGGGAGGGAGCAAAAATGTGGATCGTATGGGGCTCCCTGAGGACTGGGTTGAGATACACTGCCCTCACAGATCCCTGTTACCAAAAAGCAGGCACAGTTTTCCCCGTGTAAACGATCCCAAGTCACATGGTCCCACTCACTGTCCTATCCAGGGACTCATGGTTGCCAGATTTGGTCAGTTGGCTGGAGTGAGAATTTCAATTTGAGGCAGGTCTGCACACGCATTTAGTCTGTAGGGTCTGCAGACTGCCCCAGTACTTTTTATAGATAGTGGAAAAGTGAGAGTCTAAAAGCGTGAGCATCACACCAGTTGCTTTAGTTATGTAAGGGGGGCATGTGCTGATACAGTGCGTTGCTGCACACCACCTCAGGGATGAGAACCTGGGTGCAGCCATGCAGGTGGTGATACTGCAGCACCACACTGTTCAGATGGAGCTGAGCAGTGTGACGTTTTTTCCAGTGGCTGGAGTGCCAGTCCTGTCACCAACCCCAAAATATTCCCTGGAAGGGCCAGATGTAAGATAATATCATACCCAGGATGGAGCAATTGCAGGTTAAGGGCCTTGCTCAATGGAGTACAATCACTCTAGTCATTTACGGGATTCGACCCAGCAACCTTCCAATTGATGGCACAAATCCCCAGCCTCAGAGCATCTTTTCCCAGGCAATCACCTCGTCTCTGTGAGAGAAAGAAATACTGTGTCACAAACAGAAAATACAGCACAAGCAATGGCAGTATCTCCCCATGAGCTCATTTTTTTTTTTATAGCTGCCCCCTGCGGGATATTCTTCTGACTGGTCCAGCTGAATTTCACAACTCAGAGCCCCCCTGCCAATTCCCGTCAGCTGCTGTTTCAAGCAAACCCACCATTATCGGTGACCAGCTCCCAAAACTAGACGATACATAATCACCAGTGACTTGCCTACGCTTGTCCTTGGTTTGCAAGCACATAATGAAGTTGTTCCGTACTTGTTGGGCCTTGCCTAGTCCTCTATGACTTCTCCCGTTTGCTGAGAGATACAATTTCGCGTATCTCTTGTACAGAGTAGCACGTGGGTCGATAAAATCAAATTAAATGAGCTGGTTTTCATGTGCGTTTGGCAGCGTACACAAAAGGCGTGGCAGACTTGATATGAAATCTGTCCTTGGCAGAGCAGAAATGGTGCCTTTCGGGGATTTTGCAAAGTAAAATCCTACAGAGGAAGCCAAGTGCTATTCTGTATAGGGGCTTAATGAGTGCACAGATAATAATTATTATCTGTATCATAACTTTATAGTTATAGTTATTATTATTATTATTATTATAGAGAAAATATATAATTAAATGCAAAACACATATAATGCTGGAGATAGGGGCTTCCAATGGATGGAGACTCCAGTGAAATACAGCCCTGATGAAAGGAGAACCCTGCCAGAAAGAGGAAAAAAAAACATCTTCATTGATTGGATAAGGAACATCAAGGACAGTGGGGTAAAACTGGCCATTTTGTTAAATTCTCCTGGTTCATGTGCACCTCTCAGTCCGATGAGCATACGTCTATATCCACACACTTGGCATTTACTACCAGCCCTAAAAACCCACTAGCACACATATAGGCCTCATTTGTGTCCTGTAATAGTGTAACTATTTAAAATGCAGTATGACTTCATAAAATACAGTGGTTTTATCAGTTTTGTGATGCAACAGGCAAACAATATTGAGTCATTTTATATATTCAGTTCCCTTATATAATTAATATCCTACTGGTACGTTGTCCCTGAATCCTTTGGCGTGTTTTGGTGTCTTCAAGTTGCCCATTATCCGTGTGTCTGTGTGCTTATATGTGCCCGGCAATGGGCTGATTTTCCAGCCAGGGTGTTCTCCTGTCTTGTGCCCAGTGTCCCCTGGCTTGTAAGGATTCTGGGACTAATCAGTGTTACGGCATGAAGGTGCATTGCATGTCACTTTGAGTCTGTCATTTGAACTCACTTTATGAAACAGATGCTTTTAAATGAAATACATTAGATCAGTAAGTCCTTGTTCGGGCTTCTGTACAATGCAAGGTGCATGGTGAGATGTGAGCCAAGCACTGTTTCAGCACTCACAGTGGAAATATGAGGCCAGGAATTATAAGAAACTGTTAGAATATTAGAGTGTTAGAAAAGTCAGGCATTATGCCACAGTGCCAGCGAAGGAACTGTTTTGACAGTAAAGCCAAATGTTCCTTGACCAATGACATCAGCTCCTGATGCCCCATGCAAACGCGAAGGTAACTGATGTCCTCCGAGAATCATACTAATGGGACATGTGGGCTGTAGGACTTTAACAGTCAGCAGAATGAAACCGGCATCAGTTCAGTTGGAGCCGAGTATTCAAGGGCACTGTGTTTTATTCTCGGTTTGCGTGTGTCCCCCGCTCTTCATAAACCTCTTACTGCCTCAAATAGGGGGCTAAACTGGCTCACTTAGAGCCATAAGTCATTCATTCAAGTGCTCGGCTAGATGGAGGACCTGCACAGTTCCTGAGGACCAAGATGGAGAGCCACAGCTTTCTAATGTGTGGAGAGCATCTGATGTGTACATGATTATTTAAAAGCAACTGAAAACACTTTAATTTGGGTTTAATCATAACTTGAGTTGCATTACTGTTCAGCTCACTACTGTGTACTGAAATGTAAGAGTCATTATGAAACGATTCTTACTCACAGGATAACCAATGAATGAGAAAAGTTAACCAACCCATTAGTAAGTAAAGTGTTCGTCAGCCATTCTTCAACCAATTTATTTCTTATTTACCAGTCAGCCTAGCCCTGTTTAAAGATTCTCCCAGTCCTGCTTAAACAGGTCTGCCTATAAGCAACATTTTATCCATACTGAGACGGTATAGGTACAGGGTAATGATGTGTGATTATACAGCATGTGATTATTATTAGGAATCCTTGACAAATGGTTTCAGAAAGTTTTTCTCCTTTTATAATATTTTATTCACGGTGTCTTTTAATATTTAATAAGGTCAGGTACATTGCAAACATACACGTTTCGTAACATTCCCTAGTAGACTATTAAGACAACAATTTAAGTGAATTCTGTTTTCAAATAATTCAGTGTTAGTGCTGCATGACTGGCTTTAAAAGCACTTTTCAGCACCACTCATTTTATTCTGAAGGATGTTTGCTGGTGATAAAGTCTATTTTACTTTTATGGTTCCTTTAAAAATGACCAGTGTTCAAGCACACATTTCCGTGTGTGACTAAACTTTTACAAAGTGGCAGAAATCACATTAAATCTGGTCTCAGTTCCTTTCACGGGTATTTTCGCAAGGTTACGAAATTGCATCAAATTAGTGTAAGTAAGTAGTGCGGAGGAAATTTGCACTTCTGATTAATAGTTATTAGTCAAAAAACATTTAGTTAACAAACAGGGAATTCTTTTGAAAGAACAACAGTGGTGGCCAGAAAATGTCAAAATTGAGAGATAACTGCATAATTTGCTTATTTAGGCATGACTATAGGCCGGATTCTCTGCAGGAAATTGTGTTGAGGCATTGTGCTATAGGGAGAGGTCATGGTGTAGGTCTTATTCTGTGAGACTATGCAATGCTATACTTCACTTAACACTACTGGTTTTCTATGTAAACATCAGTCACCAGAGAGCAATGGTACAGGTGAGATGTGGGTGATCTCGCTTGTTACCATGGTGAGTATTGACCAGTCTCAAGTCTGTTGGTCACCTACCTGGCTCACATTAATTTGTTGTGGTTATTTAGTGGTCAGCTAGCTGATTTCCAGGGTGTGATGGTTGGGCTTGTTGTGTTGGTAGTTTGTAGAAGTTGCAGTGTGGGTTGCTTTTCCAGTTTGTATTTTATTTAATAGGTACTTTGTGTAATAAGTAAACAGTTCTAGCTTTCTATATCAGCAAAAAGCACAGTTATGATCTATGATTCTAAGACCTGGTGCATCTGCTGGGCACAGAGGGGAATAATCACTCTTCCTTTGACAAATGGACCACTTCCTGCCAGATTTATGCCAGCATGCTTAAATTGACATGTGAGAGGAAGCCGTGACCGATGGTCTGCCTGGCCTTGGTGTTCATGAAATGCCCATATGCACAACCTATGGGATGTTGCAAGGGCTCACATCCATCACCAAGCTTTGCAGAGCTGGCCGTCAGTGGGGAAAAGGCCAAAGCTGGCGTCCGTCTTCAGCCTACTTATCTTTGGGCAGAACAGGCTGCTGTCCACTGTTGCTCCTCACTGAAGACATTTAGGACCATCTGCTAACCCTGTTCTGACCCAGAGCTAATCTGTATGTCACTGAGTAGGTGGTCAGTGTGGAGTTATGTTATCCATAATGCCTATTGATGTGTTTTTTCCCCACTGATTGTGTAGGAACTGCCAAAATATCATCTATTTTAGTTGCAGTTACTGCAACCCAAAGTCAGAACCTGTTGTCGTTGTTGTTATTATTATTAGTGAGCTAGCTCGTATCATTTCAGGATTTAATACTCCATATTTGCATATTATGGATGATGAAATATTTACTCATTCCAATGATGCTGCACAATGACATGCAAGCTACTGTTTGTATTCGCCTGTTCACATCTCGCATCGCAATCAGAGTGCCTGCAGTCCTGTGGTTTGGACTCGGCACCGTTTAGACTCTTGTTAAGGCATGTTGCTGAACCTGGCCCTAGGTTGTGATTGAAATGTGAACACAGGACATAATTCTGAATCGTCCCTCCAAGCCCGTTTTGACTCAGGACACAGAAATACATCCACGTGTCCTGCCTAGAACAAGAATTCATTCTCAGTTTCGAACAAAACACTACAGCTTGTGAAGAGGTCAGCTAACGCCCCCCGGTTTGGAAATGGCCCACCCTCTCGAGGCCCTCGGGGTCCTTTATTATGGCCCTTGAATGGCGTGTCTCTCTGGGGGAGTTAATGAGGAACACTGTAAAAGGATGCCGTTTTACTAGTGACACACTGAATGGGGCATGGATGTTTCTGAGGCGAGGACGGAACATTCTTGCACATTTACATAGGAGCTGTATAACTGTCTTGCCGTGAGTTATGGTGTTCTGTGTCTAGTGAAATAGCCCCTAGCACTGTGCACCAATGATCACTTTTTAGTGCTGTTTTGTCTAAAAGTTGAATGATTCTAAAATCTCTCTGTCCAGAGGTCCCTTAGGACCGGTTTGAGAATCACTGGTCTATACCATGAATGGCAAGCAGCAGCGCACGAAAGATCCCACAGTACAAGTGAAAGCACACATAGAATGACTAGCAAATGAGAATCCTACAGGCTTTAAAGTAATCTTGGATACCCAAATCTTTTCCTAAGTTTATTTATAGTATTATGACGTTAGAGGAGCAAAGGGGAAGGAACAGATAAGGCTAAAGTGACGTCTTAGTCCCGCTACACTATTTACGACTTCGGAAATTTAAATTGGCTTTATTCACCCCAAGACAGCTGTGAATTGGCTTTGCATTCCTGGCTGCTCCACTCGTCCGTACAGGGCGCAATAGCCTGACGCTATTATTGCCGTAAGAGCATGCAAGGCCATCCGATCAGTTATCCTTCCCGAAAACAACAGTGTAGGGCTTCTTGTTTTGGAATTCTTATTGCGAGACTGGCAGGCACTGTGAAACTTGCCACTCATAATGCGATGGTGTCCTTACCTTACGCCTCTTTTAATGAGGTGCGTTAGCTATGTCGACAATGCTAAAGACATTTCAAAGAGTGCATCATGAAAAATGGATAATTGCCATTGTACTAGAAATATAGATATTCAAGGTTAATTTGTTAAAGTAGGACAAATATACATCTTAATCTACTATGGCTAACTCCTCTGCCCCTTGTTCACACTGCATTCTCTCACCAGAGAGCAATAAATCTGCCTCGTCTTCCCTATTGACATCTAAAACACAGATCAGTCCACTGAGTGAGGATGATTTGTGTCGCTCTGTAATTTGTGCCCTGCTCTGCACATCTGCTGCGAGGCTCAGAAATAAATCAGTCCAAAATCAGCTAAAAGAACCCAACTGCAGTCATTCCAGTCCGAAACACCCCAACCCCCCCTACCCAGTCTCAGTCTCAGTGCTGTACGCTCTGGAGTAGCGTGATCCTGTGCTCAGACAAAGCTGTCTGAAAAATAATAACAAGTGAAAGGTCTAGCTTTCGGAAAGTGGACTTTGACTCTCCACGTTGCGACTGCTGTCACGAAACAGCTGTTACGTTTCGCGTCGGCTCGTTGTGTTGTCTTGTGTTGGCTGGGATGGCCATTATTCCTCAATCGGGGCTTCTTTCCCCAAGCGATATACGTTTAACTAGAATACTGCACATACCACGGGCAAAGCTTTGTCCCAGGTGATGTTAAGATGTTATGAATTCACGCTCCTTTTCTTCTGCCACTGGTTTAACTCTTTGTTGGCAGGGGAAACCACTATCAAGCCGTAATACTCCGATGTATCTCCAAGGGCTTCGTGAATAAACCTTGCCTTCAACCTGAGCTTCAGTCTGGACGTGGCTTCTAGCTGAGATCATCCTGAAAGCAAACCGAAGGAAACATATATTCGCTGAGGATGCATCCCGTCCACAAACTCTCCAGTCCTTTGCCAGGTCACTGAGTCTGAAAGCGGTCAATACAAATCTTACTAAAAATATTATGATTCTGACCTATGCCTTAAAGAAATTAAAGGCCTAGTGTGGAATAATTCTCAGCATGGTTAGTGTTTACAGATGTACATTATTGTGGTTTTATATTTATTCTTTATTTTTCCATGCTGCTAACATGTCTTTTGCTATGAATTATAGCTGAGTGTTACATAATACTGCAGATATGGTTAAATGTAGATAATGAGGCCTGGCGCGTTCCTGGCTTCTTATGATAAGCGCGCCCAGGGTGGGGGCACTCGCATGGCACAGGAATGTGCCTGACGTTCATTCTCACGTATTTCCCTGCAACCCTAACCTGTACATTTTTCAGCAGCTGCTCTAATACTCTGGCACAAAAATGGGAACGAAATCAACATAATTAATTTTACTTTTAATCTAATCGATGCATTATACTGCAGTCCTCAATTTGGTTTCTTTGACTAAGACTGGCTCAAAATGAATTGCATATAGAAATTGTGTGCCGATGTGAACATGGTGAACACACACCTTGGAAGTAATTTTATTTACCGCTTTAATTTAGGGAGAGTAGCTAAGCCTCGGGTGTATTTAACATGTGCTCGTGCCTGATTTACGGTTGTTTTTAAGTGTTGCCATACTGTTTATCTGCCATACTGCTCCGAGAAGCGTTAGCTAACATGAGGCTGCTGTCTTGATGTTAGCCGTACTCCGGAAATCAATGTTAAAAAAAAGGTATTGGCATGAACTTCCAGATAACTGGAGATTAAACCCCGTAGTATCTTTGGGTACCTGACATCTTTTAGAACGCCCTGGCCGATAGGCGTGATTTCAGCTTTTCTTGGGGGTACCTCACACAAAGCTCAGGGGCATGCCGGTAAGGGTGTGAATCCCAAACTAACACCAACACCCCCACATCCTTCAGCTATCAAGATGCCCTCCCCTCCCCCCAACACACACACACGCACACACACACACGCACACGCATTCATCAGGGAGAGGTAATATTGGGGCTGGTAACCAGAGACAAGATGAAAATGAATATTTGATGAGATGACTGCAGTTTCTGGCTTGGCTGGATATTTTTGTACCCAGGAGACAAAATTCTCACATCAAGTACGAGCACATTGCTGTGAAGCACTTTACAGTGGCCAATTTGGGCTTCTGATAAAGAGACACTAAAGCCTCCCGTCGGTTTTAAATAGCAAAAATAAACTTCTTACAAGTGTAGAAACATCGGGGCTGTAAAATAATGCACATCTTTTTTCTAAAACATACTCTGCGCATTTAAGCTGTTAGTTTGACACTTTATGCTTTTTTAGCAAATTTTTGCTAAAAAAGAACATTCAGAAGTATTACAACATATAATTATATCTGCTTAACCTTTACATGCATGGTCGGAAAGAAATTGTGAAAAGAATATAAAAAATTAAGCCGCTTAAGAAGTTTGATGATCTTTAAATGTCTCTGGTCGTGTCAAATCCTTAACTTGAATACTTTTCACGGTTTTGGTGACTGTTAGTTTAATCTGGATGATAATTATAATTTTGATAATGTGTAGCCAAAAGCAAAGTTTGAAATCTATCATGGCTGTGAATTAATATCTCAAAAAAATAATTCATGAAGCCTGTCCTGCCCTTTCAAACAGTCTTGCACAAAGTTTAAAACAAAAGGCATTTTGCTATTCATCATGTTCAGATTGGTGATGATAAATCAGTCCTGGAGACCGTGCCTTTGAGCAGAAGGCCCCAGAACAAGGCCCCTAAACCTCAACCACTCTAACTCTGCTCTTCCAATTGTACATTGCTTTGGTTAAAAGCATATGCTAAATAAACAGATGCAGTTTATAGGGTCACTTAACACTTAACAGAGTGTCATTTAACATGCCCCCTTGCTTGTAGTTACATACTGTATCAAGAACTCTTATGGCTGGTCTTGTGGGGCTCACTCAGTTAAGCCACCTTGGATGTGGTTGGATAATTGCTGGTTCAAATGCTCAGCTGGAGAGTTGCATGGCTGCTGGGCTCTTGAGCGAGGCGCTTCACGGCCCAAAATGCCACAGGGGCCTTGGATGAGTGACTGACCTTACACGTAAAGCCCAAGCAATTGCTGCCATTCCGATGTATCTGTAGTCATACTTGCACAAGTGGCTAATAAAGCAGCATTTTAACTGTTGATATATTCTACTATACATGGCTTATTTCTAAAAGTTACTGGATCCATTACATCGTAAAGTCATTCAGTAAGAAGTTTATTTGGTAATAGAATATTTAACACGAGACAGGAACTTTCTCATTACTGGTGGAAAACCGATCGCTAAGGCAAACCCCAACATGTATCGCTGGAAATGCGACCCGACTTGTAAGATAATATGACCTCTTGTAACAAAGACCATTATCCTATTAACAGCTCTCCTGAATCCAAGGAATAATTCTGAATTATTTATATGTGGAGGTAATGTTTCTGCTTACCAGTCACAGGTGAGGCGAGGCAGGAATGCTAAGACGTTTACTGCTGTTTCGGATCACATGGTCAGTGAAACCCCCAGCCCTTATTTGTTTGTTTGGCCTTATAAGGAACATTTACATTGTCACAGTGTACCTGGCAGGATAATGTTGTACAATATATGAGACAGAATTGCTGGTTCCCTAGTGCAGTGGGTCCTGGGGTCACGCCCTGCTAAAACTGCCTTACCTTTGGGGAACACTGGGTGGCTCAGTGGGTTATGCCTCTGTACCTGTGTTTGAAAGGTCTGCTGGGGCCTTAAGCAAGGACCTGACCCCCCCCCCGAAAAGATGCGGCAAGGGCACTAGATAAATGACTCTATATGTGTTTTTCACTTTAAAAAGGGAGAGCATGATGGGATAGGTGAAAAAAGGCATTTCCATATATGGCTAATACATTTCATCATTTTGAATATCCATCCGCAGCTAAGGTACAGTACGTAGCTCGATGGACTTGGGATTTCAGCCTCGGAGGTTGTGGGTTCAAAACCTGTGGCTGGCAGAGCAGCTGTATCGATTTTGGGTCCTTGATCGAGGCCCTTAACCCCAAACTCCAGGCATGCTGGATGCTGGGGACCCTGATCTCTGACCCCTCACTTGTACGTCGCTTTGGATAACAGAGTCTGCTAAACGTAACATCCTCTAAGCTGCAGAGGATGCAGGTTCTTCCGCCAGCGAATCGCTGAAGTGCTCAGCTAAACTAAACATTATGGTAATTTCATGAACGTTGCCAATCCCTTTAGTGGCATTAGGCTGTTAGAACTGAAAACCCGCACACAGTGAAATCCTCCAGGATGTAACCTGAGAACAGCAGAAATGGGCTATCAGTGCCAAATCCCATAAGAGCACTGATTCGGGGAGGGCTGAGCATTATCTTAATTTCCGCCCCGTGTGCCTACGTGATACGTGATCCCCAGCATTGCATTCCACACCTGGGGCACACACCCAGTGATGCGTCTCCTTTGATCTGACAGTGACATTTTCTTCTCCTGTATAAGAGCAGTGACAATTTCGCTGGGGGGAATAATCAGATTATTACGGGATGAATACGTGATTGTTGACTCCGCTTGATGACTCCCGACACCCCGCATGGAGACTTAGGCAGTGTCGTCTTCTGAAGCTGTTATGCTCGGAGCCTCGATACACCGCATCTCCTACCGTTCATTCCCCTGCTAGCTGGACAGCTTCCAGAACAATTTTCCAACTCAAAAGCTTGGAGAACTGGGAAATATCCATTCTAACCTAATGTACAGCTTTGTTTCGGAAAATTCTGTAGCACTTATATGGGTATTATGACTGACTAGGGCACATAATAGCTAGTGTTGTCCTGAGTGTTTTGCTAACAGAACACATAAATAACTAATGTGGAGGTATCATGTTTGCTTTCAGCATAATTGACTTGAAAAAAGGGCTAGTCGACATCACAATGCATAATTGATTCACCATGGAATGTTTATGGATGTTATCCAGCTGTGGAGAAATGCGCAACACTTTCTCGGGGCGTCGTACCTGGGAATCCGAAACACTAGATCCACGAATGGACTTGTTTGCTTGTTCCCATGATTAGCAATTGAGACAAGGAGCAGGTATGAAGTTGGTGGTGGGGATAGTCATTACAGGGTTTGCGTTCCCTAGCTGGGAAGCCAATAGAATAGAGGCCGTCTGTTATTAAGGCGGCCATTAACACCAACAAGTATGTTTGACGCTCCATTGTCTCCAATGTCATGCAAAGGAGCGTTCATACGCGCCTGCTACTGAAAAGAAGTTAGAAAGAGATCTACAGAGGGTAAGAGAGACCTCCAGTGCACCGCGAGACCCCCAGCCTCTCGCATGTTACAAGCCACATGTTACTGGAGAAACGTCTTCTGGATTCTTCCTGGTGATTCTTCAAACACACTGCAGTTAGTCATTTAGTAGCATTGCATGTTCAGGGTTAGAACGGGAGCAAGAGAGAGATGAGATCGATGTAACCGCTGCCTTGCCGTTCGCATGCTGTTTTAGCGGCGGCTTTTATGCTCAGATGTGAAACATCGCAAAATTTAAATCAACAGAGTTTGGTTGAAATAAGCAAGCTGTATAAATATGACAGTCTTCAGAACTCCGGCCACTCCAAGCCGCCTACAAAGGAGTGTGATATTGTCACATCACATGACCTGGTCACCTGCCCTATACACAGTACAAATGGTTTTGGAGGAGGACCAGAGAGTGAAGGAAAAGTGACCAATGGGAATGAAGCATATCAGAATTAAAAATATCAGCCAGTGTTCTTTCGAAAGAGAAATTCAGAGCTATTGATTTGGTTTTGGTCATATCCAGCGGTGAAATCGCTGTTCCGGTACATCTATAGCGACTTGGCGTTGGTGCACCATCGCTGGAGCGATTCTCAGTGTCAGTCCACAATGGAAATTTATCACTCCCAGGTCTCCACTGTCAAAAATAAAAGTCAGAGGGCAGCTCATTAGGGGGCGGGCTGCTTCTCGGCCCAGCTCCTCTGCAATTAAAGATCATGACAGTAAGCACGAGATATGAACAAGAATATATACAAAACTGCTATACATAAATAAAAAATACAAGCCAGGACACCAGGTCTAAGGGGCCCTCATGCTGGTGTTTGTCATGTATTTATTATTTATGTTATTGTTGCACAGTGTACGATGACAATAAAGAAACTCCTATTCCTGTTTCATCATCCAGCATTCCATAGTCCATAATACTATCATACCAAGGGTGTAGGTTTGGGTATGGTAAGAAGGGACACCCCCCTACCAATCCTGGCAGAGTACCATGTGTTTTTGGGGAAGTTGGGGCATCGGAGATGATTTGGTCCCTATCAATGCTGAAACCAAACCTACGCCCTTGTATTATGCATCTTCAATATAAGTCATATTAATCATGATATATCTTATACGTGCTTATGAACAGAATTGTTTTGCTGTGGAAGTATAGTGTTTATTTCCAGCTCGGATTAAGTGGGCTGCTTGACATTAAACACAATATGGTGTAAATTCAAACCCCCCCCCAAATGCACACACACACCCAATAAACTGCGCAGTGAGTTGGTAAGCACTAAGCCACCAATCAGAAGCCATCAATAAGAACAGCCTACCATCTCCTCTGGCTTATGGTTCCATTATCTGAAGCAATAATATGTGTTTAATTCTTCCCTGGCGTCGTTATTTAATGCGTCCTCCCCAACAAGCTGGCGGGAGAAATTGTCCATATCCGTCTGAGGAATGTAGCTCGGAAGCTCGTCGACTAGGGTGTCCAGGTAGCTTCCGACGGAAACGCCGTCAGAGCCGTCGCTGATGTCCTTCAGGCTGTCGCAACTGCCCCTCGGGGAGGTTTCGGGGCTGTCCAGCAGGCTGAAGAGGCTTCCTGCCAGGCTGCTGTCCCTGCTGGGACTCTTTTCCTCCATCACCCACTTGATGGACTCAATGGCATCGTTGATCGACCGGAGCTGCTGCATCAGCTTGATGTCGATCGCACGGAGATGTGCCTGAGGTGTCACAGAACACGTTAACGTGAATAGAGCGGTCGGTTGTTAAATAAAGCCCGGACAGCAGGTGGCCTTAAGGACTTGAATGCACATTTTAAGAATCCATCGAAAACCCAGGTTCATTTTAACGCTATAATAAAAAGTCATAGATTTAAAAAATATAGAGTGGCTAATTAAAAAAATGCGTCGCTAAGCACATTGAATTCAACAGTACCAGCCCTGAATATGCCTGTTTTATTCCATGGTAAATGAACTTCTAATCTCTGTTTGTTAGGCATGACAGTGTAATCAGGAAATCTGGAAACTTGAACAAATAACCCTACTTGCTGTAAAAATGAAAGCTGTATTTTATTTCACATTAATTACTTTAGTTATAGCTTGCTAAGTCACAAGCCTTGCGGCTGAGCCATTTAATCAGTTACGGGTGCCGCACAATTCACAGGCTTAAAACAAGGACACGTTCTGTAATTTAATTTAGCGACCATAAGTGCCAGTCTGTTAGATATGTTATAGATAAAGAAATACCACGGCAAGCATTGGATATGCTAAACAAGCCTAACAGGCAATGCATTCAGTGCAAATGTTACAGCTGCACACTGCCCACTGGATTTATCTTCAAGGCAAGTATTAACTTCAAAGACAATGCCGAATTCATCACCCTCGGCTGTATTTGCGTGCATCGTGCTTTCCGCTGTAAGCAAGCATTTCATAATACTTCATTTCCATGGTCCAAGTCCCAAAGGCACGTTTTAGAGCTAGAAATTTGCAATGTGTGCCAGTTGTTTGTGTTTACATTTCTGTCTCGAATATTGATGTTCTATTGACATTCTGTGGTCATATTCTGTTTCAGATATTGACCTATCGTTGACCCTGTGCAGTAAAGCAAGGCCCATGGCTTTTATTCACAACAACTACCTGACATTGGTGAACAGATCTTTTCCAAAGCATTCCTATTTGAAAGGTCTCATTGAAATTTAGGTAATAAGCACAGAGACATAGGACAGGAAATGTTAAATACCACCAAACCAGATCGTGGCTAAAATCGGTGATTAGGTAAAGTTTCATTTAAAACAACCCCAGGCTATTTTGCTAAAATAAACAACAGCAACACTAGCAGTACTGTTAACATGTGCTAATTATTATTGACAAACAGAAAAACAGGACAATGTCTCAGAAGCACCTAAAAGTAAATGTGCATAGATTCTGGTAATGGCATTTGCTGATCTCATAAACGTGCTTCCGAATGGAACCCTGTTTTAGTGGCAAGCAGGCTGTGAAATAAGTTTATAAACAAAATGGCTTAAACCACAGCCGAATCAACCGCCGCTCCCAGTAAGCTATGGATAAGGAAGCTGAAATCAGCCTGGCATTTTTACTGTAACGAATCTAAATGATTCGCACTAATAGATCATTACAAGCATGTAATACTCGCACAGCCTGCATTTCCCGTCATGTATGGGCGCACTGTTGCCATTTTCAACTATGATTAACCCATGTTGCAGAAACAACTCTCTCAGTAGATCCTGGATTCCTGAAGAGGCCAGTGTTACTTATGGTGAACTACCAAATTAAAAATAAAATGTGATTCAGTTAGAGTGTATACTCAAACTTGCAACATTTAATGTGTACTCCAGGACATGTTATCAGGCGTTATAGGGTAAGTCACTTTAGTTAACGATTGCTTTTCATACCTAATATGTGCGCAATATTATGTCAATCTGATACCCAAACTTGGACCATGTATGGTGAAATATTCGCACAGAGCAGACTGGTGCCATCATCCTAAACCAGAAACGGATTGCATGGCTTGTTAAGTTAAAGGGCTTGCTAAGTCCAAGCGGTTGACTGCAGCTAGACTGCGCAGAGGGAGCCGTACGCACCATCTCTTGCTTGAGAAGCAGCATCTTGCTCTGCAGGCGCATGGCCGCGTCCCCCGTTACGCATGGTGCCGCCGCGGTCCTCTCCTCCTTCGCCTCCTTACATGTCCCCTGCCAGATCGATCGCAGGAGACCTTCGGGTATCTTGCGACCCACCTTCGTCTCGATATCCTTAAAATCCAGCACGGGGTTATCGTCCATATCCTGGTTAGTTGCGGGGTGATAGATGTGAGAGACTGCGCTGCCGCTGCGCGTCATTTGCGCTGATAAATGCGGCGATCGCCGGTTTCGGCCGCTCTCGTCGCTCCATGCATGGTTGTAATTGACATTAAATCATAAAAAAAGTATAAAGTACCCAGCAACGACCTCTAGTAAGAGTATCAATAAGAAGAAAGGGTGTCAAGTGTAAAACGCTGTATTGTGTCAAAATGAATATTTGCCTTAGCAATATATGCGGGGCTGTACCCGTTAATAGGGGCAGGCGGCGTTCCTCCGTCTGCGGAAAGTTACCCCACCTCAGACAGGTGGGCGCGGCAGCACCGGCCCCGCTTTGCGCAGCAGCTTATATATGTATATATAAAATTCGGTACTGACATTTCGAAAATTGTAACAGTTGTTAAATATGACTAAATATGACCCTGAGTCATTCAAGTATTCCCTTAGCTGCAGGTATAAAATGAAAAGGCAGGATCGATCTGTCTATCAGTCGAAGTCCATTTATTTCAGTGGGCTTTTTCATTTGCTATAGATAATATCCAAGACATTCCGTAATAAGGTATAGTTACCCCCTACTGAATTTCACTTTCTAATTGTTAATTATATGAAACATTGAAATGTTTTTAAACTACAGCACCACATATTACACTGTCGCCCCCTGGTGGACAAATTGGCAGATTTCCTCTTTTTCTAGGCCGGCTACTTTTTGGCTTTGAAATCGTGCCAAAAGGGTAACATTTAATCTAATGCCAGTAAAATGGGTAGCTATTACAGCACAGCAATACTGTTATTTTCATAATGTCAGCTAACAATAAATGCGCCTTACGACATTATTCGCCATGTAATGGCGATACGGTAGTGTTAACGAATTGAGCGAATCGTCCGTAATTATTTATTATAGGAACAAGCTGGTTTTATTATATGCGGCGAATATAACTTTAATACACCAGCCTAAGCGCAAAATCAGGATTTGCAACCCCTTCCTTTAGCGCACACAGCTTAGGACATAAATAAACTGAAATCGTTATGCAAACTACCAGCTCATTTAGAAGGTAAGGCTTGCAATATAAAACGCAGAAGTGGACATATATAGTCACACATATAAAACACACACATGTTGTATTGTGATCAATTCTGGTGTAGTGAAATGTGCTCAATAAACACACGCAAACAACTATTTAGTACATATTTAAGTTAAGGGAAGAATAACATTTATTGCTTCTTTAAAATGTGTATAACCTATATGTCTATGCTCGATAAGCATTGAACTGCAACGTAACAAATAAACTTGATGCTTTGAAAGAGTAAAATTGCAAGGAAAAATGGCATATAATTTACAGCATTTCCGAAGTGCACTTTACAACACGAAGTGATATAATACTTATGCAAATCATGGGCTTATGAAAATATGTGTGAACATAAACTGAGCAGTAAGTCATTTGAATGGGCAGAGCACAGAATATGCCCAGGGTGCTGCTGATAAGCCGACTGTAAGTCAGCAGCAAGTCAGGTGTGTATTACATTAAGAACGGATGGGAGTGTGTGTGCGTGAGTTGGGGGGGGGGGAGGGGGTATGTAAAGAACTGAAGTTCTGGTATGACTGAGTGAGTCCTTAGAAGAAGCCTGCCCTAAAGCGAGTCCATCTCCTTTTTTCGTTGGGACTTTTCACAGCAAGTTATCCTACAAAAGAACAAGAACAACACACAACAACAATTAGTATTAATAGTCAGACGGATGTATGGATGTATGGACTGATGGATACATGCATGCATACCTACATAAACTTTAATGCCTCTAATCAATATTAGAGCAGCACTGGAGAAACTACTTTCACATTTTGAAAGGTTCCTAAAATCAGATGGACTAAGGAGAATATCTCTCAGCAGTACACTGTCTTACACCTACTGGTGAGCGTTTCCATCTCCATCATTTGCCACAAGCTTGTTAGTTTCCCGTTTGACCGTTCGGCCAGCCTCCAAATTTGACACTGTCCGTCTGTGAAATTACATGCAGGTACATCAAAGATTTATGCAGCATTTTAACTACTATTCTCCAGTTCCTTAAGTAGCACTAATGCCTTTTAAGTGATACATTGTATCACATATCTTGATTAAATCCCTTCACAATTAAAATAAAGAACTGCTGGCAGAGAGGCTTACCTGGAAATTCTTTTCCTGTATTTTAGACAGTATATAAGAATAACAGCTGCTTCCAAGAAAAGGAATATGGCTGCAGAAATTGTGCCAATCTTCCATGTCTCAATGCCAAGGGCTGGAATTACAGTAATTATAATTACAATCCTTACCCACACTGATATAAACTAATAGTATTTTAAGTAAATGTGTAGTGTTCATGAGTCGTTTGAAGTGCCTGATCCATTCACATATATTGTACTTGTCAAAAGGTTGGACACGCTTACCTACAGAAAGATTTATTTGTACTGTTCTCTTTTATTTTATAATAAAGATATCAAAACTGTAAAAAAATATATATGGAATTGTGCAATGGTCAAAAATTACACAATTACTCCAAAAAAGTTTGGGAAGGTTCAAATCCCTGGGTCAGCAGAGGGATCCCACCACTGGGCCCTGGAGCAAGGCCCTTAACCCCTATAGTTCCAGGGACTGGCCGAAGCTACTTTCTCCTCTGTACCAGTTTCATGAGGTGGCCTCCTGGGGTGCTTTTCCAGCTGTCCCGAAGGAGGTCCCACATATTCTGAACTCTCATTGGCTACTTTTCCTCCTCTCTCTGGTCAAACTTATTAAATATGGCAGGGTAATAATGAGTAGGTGTACTGTACCTGAACCATCGGTAATGTCTTCTAATTGCTCATGGCTGAGATCTCCATCCTCATCCTCCGGAGAATCATCCAGGGCTGGCATGGTCTGTATATGCTCCAGGTTCAGAAGTTCACTGTTGGGTGTCATCACCTCATTGAAGTTATTCATGTCCTCTCCGATGTCTCCCCCCATGGCATTACTCTCCGGGTGAGACTTCTTGATGATGGCGCCACGTGAGCGTGGTGGCACATAAGTGTCAAGTGGAGTGGCGGTTAGATCTGTGACACGGGGTAGACATTTAGCATGGCAGTGAAAATTGGATGGCGACCCTCTGAGTTACGGGGCAATATGTGGAATGAAAATAATCCTCTACACATGTACTTGTCACCTTGAGAAATGCAGTTTGGATTTGCATTCAAAACACAACATTAAATTCATGAAAATTAGCTAGCCTCCATTAAATATTCCCAATTTGACCCTGTGTTGGATAAGTAGCTATGAAAACAGATGTGTAGGTTTCTATAAAGCACATAATTTAATGTGAATGCAAATAAATTAATAGCTACTGTCGGTTTGTCGATATTCTTAAATTACTACAGTTTGTGAGTTTATTCTGATGGGAAGTTGTTGTATTCGAGTGCTACCATTAATTATTTTTCCCACACCTCCAGTTTCGTTGGCTTGCATTGGTCCCCAGTTCTCTGCAGAACCTTCTTACGATTATGGCCCATGAAAGAACTGGCTCATTAAATTTTCTCAGGGAAGGGATATCTAAAAAAACTGCCCGCCCTCGTGCAGAAGAGCTCAGAATTCTGTGGTATTTGAAAACCACAAGAAATGCAACTTACCTCGTGTCTCAGTTTCACTTTCATTCGAGTCATTGGCAGCGAAGATGTCTCCTGGAACTCCATCT
>JAODKM010000048.1:3306866-3324089 GCA_026780845.1 Petrocephalus sullivani | reverse complement strand
CCCCCTATTTTTGTTCCCTCGTTGGTTCTGCATTCCCTCAGTTGCATCACTGACGTTGTGTTGTCTTGCTGCCTGTGCCCTAGCCTCCCCCTATTTTTGTTCCCTCGTTGGTTCTGCATTCCCTCAGTTGCATCACTGACATTGTGTTGTCTTGCTGCCTGTGCCCTAGCCTCCCCCTATTTTTGTTCCCTCATTGGTTCTGCATTCCCTCAGTTCCATCACTGACGTTGTGTTGTCTTGCTGCCTGTGCCCTAGCCTCCCCATATTTTTGATTCCTGGTGATCCCATTTGCTTCTGGACCCGTTCTGTCCCTTCCCACAATCCTTTATTGTTTGCTCTGCTGCCTGCCCCTGCATCCTCCGTCCATGACACGGTCATACTGGACTGTGAGGACGTGAGACCAAATTAATGGCGATTGTCTGTAAATGTTACAGTAGTTGCGATTTGGAAGGAGTAAATGACCACATGAATGATGCTAGATTGAGACAGTGTTCTAATCTCACGCCGAGCGGCTCGTGATAAGTGGGGGAATTTATCAAACCCCCCCCCCCTAAAGACTCACGCATGTATCGGCATGCTATGGAAAACACAAGGCGACTGACGCCCATAATATAACAAGCATTAACTGAGTTAATATGTGCTTAGATATCAAAGTCACTGTGTCACTGGGTTTAATTTTATCTTCATTTAAATGAAGACATTTCTCGGTATGGATGCGCAAAATAATGAAATGACATCCTCTATATCTCCTGCTCCCCTGTCACCATCCTCTAATTATTATTCAGCGTCTCAAAGCATACCTGCCAGATTAATATCAGGCTAATAAAAACACAGAAGATGCTTAGATATGTTTATCTCACAGTTGCACTGGCGTTTTGTGACATGAGAGACAGCCTGTTTGTAAAACACATAGATGTTTCATTGTCATGCATTGTGGCTAGCCTGTCAAATACACCTCTGTGTCTGAGAGTGTTTATGTGAATTTCTGTACGTCCCCAAGACGTCCAAACCCCAACGCCTGGAATATGTGGGGCTGCATGGGGATCATGGGCACTACCCACTTCCAGTTTACCTCCAAAGGTCTCCTCTCTTCTCAGCTGCTCTCAGGCCTAAATTACCTTCATCTCATATATGAGATATCTATGAGATTAATAGTGTACGGAGAAAAGTGTACGGAGAATAGTGTACGGAGAAAAGTGTACGGAGAATAGTGTGCGGAGAATAGTGTACGGAGAATAGTGTACACTGATCCCAAATGCAATCTTCAACAGTCAGTAGGTTTCAGTTTCAGGTTTACATTTAATCGGCGTGGTCCAAAAGAACATGTCTAAAGAACTGTCTAAACCTTGGCAAAGAGTGAGAGCAGAAATATATTATCCTGTACTGACAGGTGATTATCCCTAGAACATTAATAAGAATGGGATGGAACAGGAGGCTCTTAAACAAACTAAGATTAGCTTGTAAAGATCAAGGATGGAATACGTGACGATTCTTATTACTGCTCGTACCTGGAGACATTACATTTTGGCTGCTATTATTCTCTCGCAGATTTCGGTATGGGTGACATGGGCAGCCGGCCAGGGTGGCATCTTGCCGAGGACGGCATGGGGCGCCCACACACAAAAACAATCGGAATGGTGACATTTACGAGATTGGTTTTCTGTCGCTCATTTGCACGTCACGTCGATAGATCATGTCACCCTGTGGGTCAAATAAGTCTGTGGGAATGGTCGCCCTCAGGTCGCCCCCCGGGAGCCCCAGATGGGGGGAGCAGGGGGATCTATCAAATAGCGCACCTCTACCTTACAGTACAGTAAAATCAGTTTCAAATGTATCATTTTTTATTTGTGTCATTTCAAATTTCTTAATAATAATGAGTTACTGACAGTTTTGTACAATTTTGTTGGTGGTGGGCTCGAACCACAACCACTGCTATTAGTATAATTATAATTATTGCTATTATTATTAGTATTACGTGTTGCTTCCAGGAGAGGCTCCAGACCCCTGTGGATGATTATGATGATGATGACTATTATTATTATTAGTAGTAGTAGTAGTAGTATTATTATTATTATTGTCATTTTAAAATAACAACTCTGATCCTGTAGTTTTTATTATTTGGTGAATAGTCAATGTTTGACGTGCGAATTAGAGACAGAAAACCAATTGCACAAATGCCCTATAGCCATATAGACAGAATTCCTCTAGAACATCTTGCCATCCAGAAGTCAGGACATTTATCAATCTGGACATATCTCGTTCATTAGATGCGAGAGGTCAGATCTACTGTGGAAAATAAGATTCAGTATCACACAAGTAATCACATCTCCATAGTGACAGCCCTGTGTGTTTGTTTTAGTTCTTGCCACATGGGACACACATGGTAAATAATGTCTGCTAATGTCCCCTATGTCTACTCTGTCTTTCGTTAGAATGGAAGTCATTAGAAGACTGTATTTTAAGGTAACAATCATAAAATATAACAGGCAGATGGGATAAAAAGTATTCTCAAAAGTAAACTCGTTCTAGAGCTTAAAACTATTAATTAGAAATCTCACTTTGGTTCCCAGTTTGTTTAATTATATAACAGCTGAGTTATTTTTGTCCCCGTCTAACACCCTACAGAGTGGTAAATATACAGTACTTCGCAAATTTCACTGGGAAGAAGACATCTCAGTTTTATATACATAGTTTTGTGAGAAATCCTTACCCACCGCCAAAGCACAGCCTAATTCTGTTCTCCGTCAGCCTGTTTTATTGTGATTTCCAGGGCAAAAACATATTTTGCAGAACCACTATTTTGGAAACTAATTCTAAAGAGAACAAACTAATAAGCAGATACCCAACATCACCTAGAAACATCTATAGGTAACACTTGACTTAAAGCAGTCATTAAACTGCATTACACATACCTTCATAATGCATCATAATGCAACATAAGCCTGGCTATAACTATTTATAAAAAGGTGTAACACATTATAGCTATGTTTAATATGCATCATGAATGCTTTATGAAGAGCTCATCTATAATTCACTATAAACACCTTCATAATGCAGCACAAAGCATCCTTAATTCTTATGACAATTGTAATACATTATAAGGGTATCTATAGTGCATTATTGATCAAGGCTTCATAGAGCATCTATAATGCATAATACAGTACAAATGACTACAATGTATTATGCCTTTTTAAAAATAATTATAGCCATGTTTATAAGACTTTATGAATGTGTTACAATGAATTATGGGAACAGTTATTAGACCTGGATATGGATATGGGCTTCATAGAAAGTGCTACCCGTCTATTTCTGCTTTTTGCTTCTTTTTGATTTCCAGCTACAGATATGAGTTAATCTGGATGGCGGCCGGCTAAAGGGTAACGTTCGCTGCTGATTTCTTCTGACTCGGGAGCATTACCGACAACCCCACGTCCTACAGCACCCAGGGTAGCACTACTTTTCTTTCCAAAGAGCCTCTCTGGGGGAGAGACGTGCGGAGCTTCAAAGTATTTTTTCACTGCCCGGCCCCATCGCTGCACTGGGGATTAGCGTGGTTGCTCAGTTTATGGCTGGTGCTTAGATGCATAAACAGCTGGTAAGGGAAAGAGGGTTTTTCTCTGCTTGCCCGTCCCACTGATTAAGACAGGCAACGTCTGCTTCGCAGAGTACGGGAGAGGAAATGTCGGCTTGCAGAGGGCCCGCCCTAAGAACTGGGCCCCACACGCTCAGAGCAGGATCCACGACAGAAGTAGGGCATATCGCACTGCCTCTAGGTACACAGATACTGAGACTGAGACCACACTCAAACTGGCGATTCAGAGAGCTGAGTCACATATTCTCTGCCCATCTTATAAGACAGTGTTTTTCAATTCAGTCCATGGGGCCCCACAGACTGGGAGCTGAGAGGGAGCAAAAAATGTGGACTGCCTAGCAGGGAGCTCAGAGGGAGCAAAAGCCTGGACCAGCTGTGGGTCCCCAAGGACTGGTTTGGGAAACATTGCTAAAACACATGATTTTTGAATTATTGTGTCCTAATATGAATTTAAAAAATAAACACTGAATGCATCTGGAGAGTAAAAGTCAGTTTTTCCTTGCCTGAGCTAAATAGCTTCAGTTCAAATTCCATGATCATTTAATCAGTTGCTCTAAAAAAGACTTCAAAGACATATAAAATGATGCAAGTGAAACACAAAATGTCATTAAGGACACAGATAAAATCAAAGTTGTCGTCCAGTAAATGTGATCTGTAGGTGGATCTGGAACATTTGCTTGCTTCAGTTTATGCTTAGCTTCAAAGCAGATTACAATTGTCACCGACTAATATTGCTGGATATTTTTACCATATATTGCCCAAGGGTATACCAGTATCCACCATTGATGGGCTTGACAATGTTTGTTTTTCATACTGCCCCCTGCTGGCTCTTAGATGATATTGGTATGACAGTTTCTATCAGAATTGTGCCACCCTTGTACTGACTAATAGTTCTATTCTTTTGATGTGGCTTTTTGGGAAAAAATTGGGACAAGAGAGCTTGAACCCTACCCATGATATCCATAGTTTAGTAACCTTTGGGCACAGGATGCATTGAACATGTAGCCTTAAAAATATTTTGTTGGGAAGTCATTCCTGTATTTCTGTGTTTATTAATGTAACTTTGACTTTACACTGCTCCTTTTATTTCAAATTATATGCTTATAGTAATAATGCAAACATTATTTCTTATTGATACTGTCTAGCTGACTAAACTTGGCACAATGTAATGCCATTGAAACAAATGGCTCTGTAACTACCCCAGGTAATGTCTCTAATCCACCTGTTCCAGACAGAGTAATTGCTCCTAGAGCCAATCAATACCGCACTTAACAAACAGTGCTCCTATAGACCATAGATTGTTGCCAAAGATGTTGTTTGTGAGGCTATCAGGAGGAATCTATCTCTTTGGTTTTATGTCCAAAGTGGCAGGAGTAGAGGACACTGAAAGAGGATTCTCCCTGTCCTGCCAATTTTCTAGCACAGTCTCTGCCTTGGTTGACACAGCGCAGGCAAGGATGCTGTCGAGCAGCGCCCCGAAAATGCGTTCGGGTTTGCAGTGAATGCACCTGTTCCTAAATCACTGTGGAAACCATTACAATATAGGTCCTTTGTTATTTCAGAGAATGTGCCTTTGCATGGCAACTCCATTCTAAAGAGCTGAACCTGAGCTTCTGGTTAGGTGTGGGATTAGGCTTGCACGAATGAGCAGTGTCCGGATGAGCAGTGCATGAATGAGCAGTGTCCGAATGAGCAGTGTCCGGATGAGCAGTGTCCGAATTTTATGCACGGCTGGTGCCCGGTTTGGTGGGTGACACCTATACAGTAGAATTGCGCTATCCAAATTCCAAATTTGTGCAGCTTTATTTTTTCTGACGCTAAAGCACGTTTGTTATCTTATCCAATTAATAATTTAATTTTATAGTTAAAAAAAACCTGAAACCAACTTTCTGTAAACATCCTTTTTGTTGTAATTTTGATTTTACAGTAAAAAATAATAATAATAATAATGAATGCAGCTTTCTATACAACACGGTCCTGTTTGTTGTTTTGAAACCTTGATCGAGGACATCGCGCAAGAATTCCTGTTTACTTGTACTTCTGTACCTGTTATGTTTCAATTCAATTCAATTCAATTTAAATTCAGTTAAATTCAATTCAGCTTCAAGTACAGTGGTGTCTCTAGGTTAATCTAGACTGTGGGTTTGTAACATGCAATTGACTAGGGTATTTCCTGCCTTGTTCCCTGTACTTCCTAGGAAAGGCACTGGGGTCACCTTTTCCCTGTAACTGATGATCATTTGGAGGACAGATCAGTGTAAATCAGGGATCTCAAACTCCAGTCCTGGAGGGCCGGAGTCCTGTGTAGCTTAATTCTTTCCCTATTCCATCACGAATGATTGCGCTCAAGTCCTGTGTGGTAATTAGCTCAGTGAGTTGAATCAGGTGTGTTAAATGAGGGTAACCCCAAAAATGTGCAGGACTCCGGCCCTCCAGGACTGGAGTATGAGACCCCTGGTGTAAATGTTCATGCATCCTAGTGGATGCATGAACATTCTTTTAATGAACTTTAAATTCTTTTAATGAACCCTGCAGGCATTGACTATAGCTAATCTTGACAACTGGGTTCTAAGGTGCTCCTTGAATGCATCTAAGAAGCTGGTAAAAAGAGTCGCGCACATAAGCAATGGGCAGAGTTAGCCGGGTTTAGTCATCACCAGACGAATTTTAATTTGCGGAAGAACACATCCCTGGCTGCTTATCTCGGTTCTGCGTGTCGTGACATTTAGGTATGCCATTTAAGTGGCATTTTTTGTAGTCCGCCTGTTCATCACCATGACTTCTGAAGTACGACACGGTCCGATATGGTTTTTATAATTTGCTTTTAACAAACACAATGAAGGCATTTTTGACGTAGTCCATAAAAAAGAAAAATAAAATAAAAATCCTTTTTGTTGTAATTTTGATTTTACAGTAAAAAATAATAATAATAATAATGAATGCAGCTTTCTATACAACACGGTCCTGTTTGTTGTTTTGAAACCTTGATCGAGGACATCGCGCAAGAATTCCTGTTTACTTGTACTTCTGTACCTGTTATGTTTCAATTCAATTCAATTCAATTTAAATTCAGTTAAATTCAATTCAGCTTCAAGTACAGTGGTGTCTCTAGGTTAATCTAGACTGTGGGTTTGTAACATGCAATTGACTAGGGTATTTCCTGCCTTGTTCCCTGTACTTCCTAGGAAAGGCACTGGGGTCACCTTTTCCCTGTAACTGATGATCATTTGGAGGACAGATCAGTGTAAATCAGGGATCTCAAACTCCAGTCCTGGAGGGCCGGAGTCCTGTGTAGCTTAATTCTTTCCCTATTCCATCACGAATGATTGCGCTCAAGTCCTGTGTGGTAATTAGCTCAGTGAGTTGAATCAGGTGTGTTAAATGAGGGTAACCCCAAAAATGTGCAGGACTCCGGCCCTCCAGGACTGGAGTATGAGACCCCTGGTGTAAATGTTCATGCATCCTAGTGGATGCATGAACATTCTTTTAATGAACTTTAAATTCTTTTAATGAACCCTGCAGGCATTGACTATAGCTAATCTTGACAACTGGGTTCTAAGGTGCTCCTTGAATGCATCTAAGAAGCTGGTAAAAAGAGTCGCGCACATAAGCAATGGGCAGAGTTAGCCGGGTTTAGTCATCACCAGACGAATTTTAATTTGCGGAAGAACACATCCCTGGCTGCTTATCTCGGTTCTGCGTGTCGTGACATTTAGGTATGCCATTTAAGTGGCATTTTTTGTAGTCCGCCTGTTCATCACCATGACTTCTGAAGTACGACACGGTCCGATATGGTTTTTATAATTTGCTTTTAACAAACACAATGAAGGCATTTTTGACGTAGTCCATAAAAAATAAAAATAAAATAAAAAGCCCTCTGTGGCATTTCCATACACTCACCTGGCACCATCATCTTCCTCCATGGCATGCAGCTGCTGCTATAAGCCAACTGTTCCTCTAGCTGGTTCTAGGTGTAGCAGTAAAATGTGCCTGATTCACACTGCTTCCCCGTGTGCCACCCCGTCATAATGAAGTTCCTAGTTCACCGTGATCGCCATGTCTCTCCAGCACGCACAGGCTCGGGGCCATTAAAAACTTACCTTCACACAAAGATCTCCACAGCAAACCTCGGGACAGGACGGCTGCTTGAATAGTAGCTGGCATCTGGATTTTATTTCATAATTTTTTTTTCTGTTTTGACATTTTACCACACGTCTAGAAATAGACTTAACGTGTATCATAAAATGCGACCTGCATGCTATAGCGAGAGAGCAAAACCCTAAGTGCCAAAATGATCCACGTCACGGACAGCACTGACCCCACACTCATGTTCATGTCAGATGAGAATATTCTTCTATCCCTAACCTTACACATTAGCTACAGTTTTCTTGATACTGCCTGCCATGCAAAGGTTATCAAATGGCCACTGCCAATCAGCTAGATGTTAAATAAGAGGTGACCCAAGGCTAAGGATAACCTGCATATCCTTGCTGTTATTTTATTAGCTATAGTGGATGGAGTTCTCCTTTGTTCTAATAAGCGACGCTTTATCCTTCAGGCACATTTATTTGTATAAATACCATGAGTATACCACGTCAGCACGTCTGGCCTATGTGAATGGGGAAAGTCAAATTCTCCCTGCTGAGCTCAATTTTAAAAGTCTTTTTTTAAATTTGACAATATGTCATTTCTGCTTTATTGTGCTCACCAAAAACAATATAAATAGTTCATTTTGCGTTGTTATTTTCAATAAATATATGCATAAGCATTGTCGTTATATTAGGAAATAGTTCATGAATCATCTATGGCAAAATATAAAATAGAGAGTTTGTTTGCTCATTTTTTAAAATAATGGGAAACATAGATTTCTTCGTGTGCTGTGGTCGTCATCAGGCAGTTTCAACAAACAGTGACTCATACACTACACAATGGAAAGTGAGCCATAGCTGTAATAAGTCAAACGTGATTTACCTGCGGTAATATTTCTAGCAGTCATTTCTGATCCATGCAGGTAAACATGAATTTCTGCTTCGAAAAAGATATAATAAATATAATGAGCAACCAAATACATCATTGTTTTGTGGTGGTTATTTTAACCTCAAAACAAAGTTAATGATCTACAGTAATTGAATTTACATATCATATTATTATGATGAGATGATGCTCCTTTGTACAAAGTTAATGCTTTTCACCTAAAACCCTTTTTGATTAATTATCAAAGTGTCCTTCACCTGGCAACAGCAGTAAATGCTTCTCTATTTCTGTGTAACACAAAAGTGGGTCATTGCATTTCCCTTTGCTTCAGCTACAGCGGCTGCTTTGGACGGCACTTGTTCAATATCATGCCCTATACTTTACAAGCCGTGCCAGATATCATTAGGTCACCAATTGTATTTCCCCTTCCATAATATGTCTTTACAAAAGTCACAATTACATATGCATCGATGTCATTTCCATAGACACAAAGCTAAAAATGAGCAAAACTGACATTTAATAAATGCAAACACCATTGTGGATGTGGAAGACGAAATGTTCTCATTGGCATAGGAGTGAAATTACTCTTATTATGTGCATGCTGGGCTGCCTCTTTTAGCCTCAGAAATGTAACAAAGAAGTGCAGACCAGCATTCGACAGACATGCCAGTATCATGAATACACAACACTGAGAAATTTCCTCTGTATATCATAAAACATAAATGTATCATAAATGCAGTCATATGTATCCGTAAGCACAAATTCCAATATGTATGTCACTGAAAGGACTATACTGTGCAATAAATGTCCTTTGTATGGTTTTACACAATTTGCCAAATAGTTTAATCAATCACGCAGAAAAAATGAAATAAATACAAAGAGAAAATTCATGCTATTTAATATCCCTTATTCTGTTGTGTTGAAATTACATTTTATAATTTCTATGTCAGTTTCAATTATCATTTGAATATAGTCCTTCAATCAAATGAACCTGATTGTCTGCCTTGTGCTTTGCCTAATCCTAATTTCCTACGTAAGATAAGGTGATTTTAAAGTGCTCTCTCTCATAGTGGTTCCTTGAATTTTATTTAAACAAACAAATAAAAGAAAAAAATATCAACCCACCCTGTGAAAATCTGAACAAAACAGTGAAAACGGGAGGTAACGACCTTTGAAAAATCCTCCGCTGTTTATGGAGAATATTCAGGTCCGTGCGGGATAACAGTGCCAGGCAACAAAGTGAATCAGATTGGAATGTAAAGCCACAGTTAGCAGAGAATGATAGTGAATTGATAATGAGTGGTTTTTGGAAATCTTGCAAGGCCACCATACTGAACGCTCGCTCTTATGATGGATGACTAACACCCTCTTATAATAGGCGCCATTGGGACCGTGGAAACAGAGCCCTTTTATAGACGATCTCTAAAGGCAAAGAATAAAGTTGTCGTTACAAAAAAAAAAAAGGCATGATGCAAGAAATGAAATGTGATTTTATTTGAAACATGAATTAAGGATTCTAATTTCATGTGAGCCAAAGATATAAATAAATGATGCGCACAGCTTTCACAAATGCAAACATTTTTTAATTGTAATAAAAAATTACATAACAACCACAATGATCACGATGTACATTGAATAATTGCTTTAAACAACATTTTTAGGGATTCAACACATTTCTGCCACGCAATTCAAGGCATCATGGAGGGGTATTTTCTCTGCCATGACCAGAAAATGAGCCACTGTGACCCCCCCCTCCCCCGCCCCCTAACACAACCCACAAAGGAATTCATTCAATTTTACTTGTACTAAAGGCATTCATTCTACAACAAACAAATAAATATATTGGATATTTAACCATTCAGTGTTATTCGGTGTCAGATACCTTTCCCGGTGTACAACTTTTAACACCACTGCCTAGAGCTGTCATCTGCCTCATATGGTATTACTGTATATAGGGGGACTGAACCATCATCCCACCCGCCACCCAAAACCCCCACTCTCCCATTAAAATTTTGAGCCCGGCTGGAAGATTCCTTTTAGCACCGGCTCTGGAATCACCTGTGGAATATGGCAGCAACTAAACAGCATTCATACTTAATTGAGATTTTATGAGATGAACTAATGCTTTACAGCTAAACTGCTATCAGCTGATATTAGGATTTCTTTTCTGTTTAAATTGGAATCTAAATCACTTACCCGTTATCATCTGAATTCTAAGAAAGTGCTGCACGTCTGTAAATTGTTTCGCCATTACTCAATGGTTAGTCGATATAGATAAACTATGGCTGCAAGGTATATAAATATGTAATGGGTTCAGTCTTACATAGTCCACAGCATGATCTAAGGAAGACTGGCCCGGTGATGCTCAGCAGGCAGGACCCGTAAACCAGCTATGAATGCTGACCGTTGAAGGAACTCTAACTTATCACTCTCCAGGTATCTAGCCTGCGAGTCCCACTGGCATCCGCCCCAGGCCATCCTGCTTTACAACGCTGCATGTTAGCATGCTAGCAGACAGGAACTTCCCAACATATCAAGGCCTACTGCAGCCCATAACTTTCAGCTGGGAACTTTCAGGGTTTGCGAGTATGGGATAAGCCAACGCCAGAAGTTATCTGTCCGAATCTGTTGTTATGCGTTCATTTGATGAAAATCCAGAGCGCCGACCCTTTTGAGAACAGAAATACATTCATAAAAGAGGTGGCTGAGTTTAGTTCTTTAGTCAGACATTCTGATTTTCCTGAGTTCAAGGCGCCCCTACTGTAGGTCAACAGAGAGTGGCTTGCATTACACTTCTTTTAACCAATCACTGTCTTCTTCATGTGACATCACATATTGGCCCATTTATTTCTCATTTACAAACTCGAGGCTCCCAATGTTCAAGCTGTGGTCAGTGTGTGCTTCAGCAGGGAAAGCCTCTGTACCTGTGGTCACAAGGTCGTTGGTTGCAGCCTAGCCTTGAGTGAATGTTCACATGTCTGTGTGGCCTTTTGCAAGGTCTTTAACCCACAACTTATAATTGTTATCATGAAATAAAGATGTGCCGTTACATAAATACAGCCTTTTCAGGTAAGCATGTTCCTCTTCTGTATCTACGACACGTCCATTAACAAAAGGCATACACACTAAAACAGGTATGTTATAAATCTGCACCTTACTGCTTGACAGATGGTGATATCATACGATGAAGACTGTGATTGGTTAAAGGAATGCAAAGCCCCTCCCTTATTGACCCAGGAACAAGTAAAATTTAGGAAAATCATGACATACTCCATCAGTCTGACCTGCATAACATCTACATCCATTTCAGATACAGCTAATTGACTTGAAAATACCCAGTGTTATTGTGTGGCCTCCATATGCATATAAATCAGCATGCAGTGGCCTTTAGCAATCTTTACAATGGCCTGTTATTGACTTTGAAGTTTCTTTAGAATATCCTGCTATTTTGAAATGATATGAGTATGCCTGGTGCTACAACCTTACTTCAGTTAAAGCACTTAAATGCATTTGTAATTCTGGGTGTATCTGCAAAAAACAATTTACTCATTTCTGTGACTGAATGGAGGGTACCCTCGTTACAAAAATTCATTTTTAACGGGATTCGTCGGATGGCCTTTCCTGAGTTCCTGAGTGTGACAAAGGTGGTCTAATTTAGGGTGACCACAGAATCCATGTCATCCTGGACCTTTTAAGCTAGGACAGGATTTGTAAGGACTGAGTTATTGCTGTGTGCTGATTGGTCAGTCTCCTATAATCATACATGTGTGACTAATGTTAATGTGAAATGGCTGGATGAGTCTTTCAATCAAGGAAACAAACCAGTCAAAGCACAAGAAGAACCGAACTATATAGCCGAGCACAGGAGCCTTTCAGGTTTAAAGTAGTTTGTAAAACCTGAAGTAGCTCAAAGTATCCAGGGTGACAGGGGATTATCAGGTCACCTTATCTAATTGCACAGTTTTCCTCACATTTTCTGGTGAAAAATATACATATATTTTGAGCTTCTCTCATCTACAGATGTAATCATGCACAATCGGTCGGCTTATGGAAATGATGCTTTAATTGACTCGTTAGTGTAGTGTGGTGCAGCTAGTCGTTATTTCTAACTTGGATGCTAAAACTTTGCCCTTGCTATTCTATACAGGGGCATTCATAGACATTCTGGCCCCCCTCAAATCTGTTTGGGTGTGTGATTCCCCCCATTGATCTTTGCACCACTGTTTTGGGTACCTAGTCTGCACAGTTGTTCCCCAGTCTATTTTCCAGGATATTCCTGGGGAAATAAAGCATCCCTATTTCCTGGTTGGTCTTGCCAAGATGTGTCCCGGGTGTTTTAAGATGTATGTTTGCTCCACGCAACACCAGGCCCCTTTACCTTCAAGGTTAAAGGTCAACGAGGGGTCGTCAGCATCATCACCTGCCCATAGATTCGGGAAGATCTGGGGATCCTCTTTTTGCCCTGCTCACCCCTGTCTCCCCTCGTCTTCCTTTCCCGGGACTCCAGTTATTACTACATGCAGTCACAAATGTGTCACCATCCATGCAGGGATTTTGACAGTGTCCTGCAGGCCCTGGAACAAGTTTGCATTTGCCCTGTGCTGCCCAGCCAACTCCTGTCCATTTTTCCAGGTTTCCTATATTGAGGAGGTTCCCGTATACAGATACCTGATTACTTCTCTTCAGCCTGTATTCCAGACCAAAACAGGCTTTACAGAGGCCAACTCAAACACCATTTAATTGGCCCGCATTGCTTTCCTTCCTGCGTACTGTCCAGCTGACATTGCGCAGCTTGAATGGTCAGGCCCGATTGGCGTTACTTCTTTTGCTCCCCATTAGCATAGAATTTCAAGCTCAGTTCCATTGGAATGATTTCACATTATGCATCTGTGGGTAACGTGATAAGTGCAATTCAGGTATTTGTAAACCGGTTTGCAAACAATGCATGTGTTCTTCAGCTTTTGACATAAAATGAGAGTGAAAGTTTTTCTTTCTCCCCGGGAATTTTGCTCGAGAGTGTGAATGTAATAGTTTCCCTGCCACAGAAGAGGTACAATTCCGGCTTATTTCACCTCGACTTCCGCAGTGTGTGTGGCGCTCTAGGCTCTTTTCATTTCTATGCTGCTAAACTTGTCATTCTCATTTGAAACTTTTAACCCCGGTCCTAAGTCATTGAAACGGCTTTTCAGTTTTCTGTCGGCATATTGATTAGCATAGACTGTGAGCCAGCAGTGTTCTGCGCCAATGCTGTGTGCCTGTTTCAGGTTTCCCATCCTCTCTGTTGCCCTCACTGTGTATATCATCTGTATTGATTGTTTTTGATGCATTCTGCTTGGATTGTATTCTAGTTGGATTGATGCTAACCACAATTAGCATCAGTGCAATTGCCTGCTATTGGGGGTCGGTGCTGTCGCGGCTAACATTTCCGAAGTCATCCATTTTCGGGTCACCTGTCAAACTGATAAATCAATCCTGCAGTATAGCAATAATTTGAACTCTCTATTTTATTCTTATGTGGTCACTTTTTATTTCATATTTTATGTTTTTAATGCCGCTACTGTATAATTATTTGTGACTGTTTTCAGGCTCCAATTCCTGTCTCCAAGGAATGTGTGCCACCATAATAAATTCCTCCAAAAGCGAGACAGCAGCCACAGGTGACACGATTAGACGAACGGCAGCCGGACAGCAGCCACAGGTGACACGATTAGACGAACGGCAGCCGGACAGCAGCCACAGGTGACACGATTAGACGAACGGCAGCCGGACAGCAGCCACAGGTGCCTATCGGGTCTATAGGGGGCGTCCTGCACAATTACTAGCTGAGACACCGCGGGCAACTTGAATTATTTCAATTACGTTCTTACAGCCTACGTCCTACGGGAGCGTACCCCCAGGTTACAGCTGGAAAATGGTAGAGCTGAGTCTAGCTGTGGTCTGACCTGTAGGAACGAGCACCTCGGCTGTTGGGGCCCAGAAGATGTGTGCCACACCCGTGTTTCGGCTGTTGGGGCCCAGAAGATGTGTGCCACACCCGTGTTTCCCGCTAGTTCTTCTCTTTGTAGCCTCGTATCCTTGACAGCTGGCCAGAGGGTCTTTCCTGCACTTCAACAAATCCTGAACTTTTGCGATGGCAGCCTTCTTCTGCCTGAGAAATGGCTGTCAGGCTTGATGATCTGTGTGCTGGGTCTTCTTCCACCTGGCTGAATGTGGAATAGCTTATCCATCCCATCTGATTTTTTTGTCCTAACTGGGTGGGTTATCCTGTCCCCTGGCTCCACCACAGTTATTTCAGGGCACCTGTGCTTGTCCTTAATTCACTACCTGTGTTTCCAATTAGTTTTTTAGATTCAAGTTACAGGCTTGTTTTGTTTTGCTGGTTTTCTTAAGAAGATTTGCAGGCGCTTGGCACCGGAAACATGTGTTTCCTAGGCTGCCAATGGAAATTGCTACAGTCAGCCTCATCCGTACTGATATGGCTGGCATAAGTGAGGCCACTCGTCTGCACAGAAGCCCACTGAGGCCACAGAACACAAGATACCACCGCTTTCTCTCTGCATGCCAAGATATGTAAATCAGGATATCAGACATACGAAAACATTGTTATCTGAAACATAGTTCATTCCTTGTTGATAAATCCATTCCCCATGTATTTCCTTGCAATGTTTCTGTAAGTAATACTTTCTGTATAACATTCAGTGTCCATAAACATGGCAAGGTGTTTATATATAAACAGTCCCTATTTATCTTGACCTCAAAAGATTTAATTGGTTAATTGTAGAAGGTGACACCCCATTTTCCTTTTAAGGGTAATGAATCCATATAAGGATTGCTGATGATCAACTAATGATTGGTCTGATTAAGTTGAGGGAGTAAAAACAAGCTGGGGGATTATGATTCCTCGTGCTCCAGGGGTAATAAATGATGCACGTCAGCACCTTGTGCCTGCATGAAAGCATGCATGCAGCATCGGCAAAAACAATAATATACTTCCGCTACAGTTTTAGGTTTCAACACTTACAGCATTGAACAAAATTGTATTACTAGCCTTTTGCAAGCCATTGATCGGACTGCATGTCGCAGTATCTGCCAATCACAAATAGCTCTGGGAGACACACTAAACCATTCATTCATATTGAGTTTTATCTTGCAGGCTTGAAAATGTGTACTACGGCCTCAATGGACTCCCTCACAATTCCGCTCTGTGATCAGTTGATGCCGAAGTCCCCATATCTTCAAAGACTGGCTCAGAAAAATAAACAGATACAAATGGACTTCAGAATTCCTCCAGCTACGGCATTAATCTTTGCTTTTTAATGCTTTCCAGTGAAAGGGTCCCGCAGGAACAGAATGTCTTCTAGCATTAACAGTCTTGTGGCAGGACGCCTGTCAAAACAGCTTCTCATCTGAGCTACATCCTCATTTTTTGGGGGGGGCTCTTCTTCTTGTAAACAGAGCTCCACTAGACCAGGGGTGCCCAACTCCAGTCCTGGAGGGCCAGAATCCGACACAGTTTGCAGATTTCCCTGCTCAAACACACCTTAATCAGCTAAATACCAGGTTTAATAGGTGTGTTTGAGCAGGGAAATCTGCAGACTGTGTTGGATTCTGGCCCTCCAGGACTGGATCTGAGCAGCCCTGCACTACAGGGCTACCTAACTCTCCCCAGGGCATTTGGACCACTGCATTAGAAGGGTCATTGGAGGACGGCTTCAGATCTCATGCATCCATTTGGACTTGACGTTCCAGGGGTTCTGTGATGCTTTTCTCTTCTCCGGCAGCATGAGGTTCTGGGCTACATTCCTCTGGTCTCACCGGGCATATATGATCCAGAAAGGGCAGCCATTGCTTTTCTCAGTGCTGTATCTGCAAGAGGCACCAGCTACCCTAAACCCTAATGGATCTGGACCATTGCCTTCTCTACGGTACCTCGGATGGCACCAGAATTGCCACAACTGTGGGTAGGAGAAGCGATGGCTTAACGTGTGGTCATCCATTCACGGTCAATGAGTGTAGCTCCTCTCCGCCACCTCCTATACTGTACCATCCACGCGTGACTCACTTACCAGCTGACACCAGACTCTTAATCCAGGCCCTTTCACCCAACCCTCTGTGGATGACCCATCTCTGACACTGCATGGTGCCTTCAGGGAAACACGTAGCTCCGTGTTACAGTAAATGTTACGTCATTGTTATGTCATCGGTGAAAACCGGCAATAATGGCACACCTTGCCACACATAGCAAAAGTCATTTTGTGCACTTTGGGTACTTTTTTTCAGAATGAAAGTTTTTGATTTCATTTTCTGCTAATACCTTGAGTATGAGGGTTAGCATACATTATGCGCGCGGACTATTTCAGATATTTTGATCAAATACGAATAACTTTTCTCCCTATAGATTAAGTCATCATTGTTTAAGCATTAAAGCAGCATATATATATATATATATATATATATATATCCACTCACCAGCCACTTTATTAGGTACACCTTGCTAGTACCGGGTTGGACCCCGTTTTGCCTTCAGAACTGCCTTAATCCTTCGTGGCATAGATTCAACAAGGTACTGGAAACATTCCCCAGAGATATTGGTCCATATTGACATGATAGCATCACGCAGTTGCTGCAGATTTGTCGGCTGCACATCCATGATGCGA
>JAODKM010000048.1:3274615-3293531 GCA_026780845.1 Petrocephalus sullivani | reverse complement strand
ACTGTTATAAAAAGAAGAGGGGATTCCACACAGTGGTAAACATGGCCTTGTCCCAACTTTTTTGAGATGTGTTGATGACATGAAATTTAAAATCAACTAATTTTTCCATTAAAATGATACGTTTTCTCAGTTTAAACATTTTGTCATCTATTTTTCCATACTAATAAAACTGGGCAGTGTGGTGGCTCAGTGGTTAGCCTCACAACTCCCTGGGATGGGGGCTTGAGTGTCCAGCTGGATTCCATGTGTGTAGGGATGCATGTTCTCCAGGTGTGATCATGGGGTTTCCTTCAGGTAATCCCCCCATGACTGGTGTGTGAGTGTGCCCTGTGGCGAGGGGCACCCCATCCTGGGTTGTTTCATACCTTGCGCCCGTAGCTTACGGGATAGACGCCAGCCCCTCTGTGACCCAGAATGGGACAAGTGGTAACAGAAAATGGATGGATGGATGGTTGGATGAAAATAAAATGTTCTGTTAAAATTCTTATATAGGTATACTGTAAAAAGAGGTTATGAAATAAAATGAGGGTTTGCTGTAGTACTTCTACTAACATCCGGACATCAGATAAGTGAAATCATTGTACAGTGGAGCCCTCTGGTCAGGTGATTTCACAAACTGCTGCCAGACTACAGAACAGTTTCTTTTCAGGCTGAGCATTAAATTAAGGGAGGTTCATTGGATGGGGAGCAGTCAGAATGTAAAACGGCATTGTGGGATACGTGTGTACGTGAATCTTACACTGCGTCGCCTAATGTTTAAAGAACAGAAGGTGACATTTGGATGCTGGTGATCTGTCAGCTTCGCCTTCCTAAAAAAGTGCTGCTCGGATTTACATATGGACTCAGATGTTAATTCCTGGGATAGGTGCCCCTTATTCCCGGAGGGGGAGGAGCCATTTATGCATTCCAGTTCCAGAATTGTGGAGGGAACTGTCTGGAAGGATCCACAGAGATGGCTGGTACAACAAAGCCTAGCAAGCCTGGCAAAAAGGGGGGAGAGCAGAGCGCCGTCTGGGATGGTGGGCTTGCTTGCTGACGTTTGCTTTCGTTTGAGCGTCGGGAGCGTTGCTGCCAAGCCGCCAAGGCACGTTCCGTCTCACGAAGGCTCACGAAGGCCATTTATAGTGATGCAAAGAGGTATTTGGTCCAGGGGTTAGTGAGTGAACATGACCACATTTTTTTGTCCATCAAGGCCATTTGCGTTAACCAGTACTTGCATGCAGAATTATATGCTTTGTAGGTACTGTCATTGGTTTTCCAGTAAAGATCCCTTTAAAATGCCGGTTAACATTATATTGCAAATATATATTGCAATCTGTGCTACCATAGGATATGGCATTATTTAAATTAAGTTCTCTTTAGTATAAAAAATGTGCATATCAAAATATAAAAAACTGTTAGCTAAGCTATTAAAATTCTTCAATTTAATGATATTATGCTACAAAAGACCTCCGTCCCTTACAGTTCGAACCCTAAAGTAATTCTTTATTGATATCTAATCTGAAAATCAGGAAATTACCTCAGGATATAAAATATAATAGAAGTTAATTAAATATGTAAAAATGGCTTGAAATATAGTCTAATTAATTAGATATTAAATTCCCTCATTAAAACAGTATACTGCTATCTTTGCATATCATTTCAGTGATCATTGTACCATATCCAGGGTGCTGAACCCTGAGGCCGGATACAGTTAGTGAGGTATGTAACCACCGCTCTCTTGACAGGTGTAAATGATTATTGATACAGTTAGGTTTTCGTATATGTTGTTTGATGACCTAATGTAATACACTATATAGATAATAAATGTGCTATGGACATATTGTGAGAAGAACCGGGGCATAAAAAATATTAATACTGAAAAAAATAATAACTAACAAATAAGTAATAACAATAATAAACAAGCGAACAAACAAATATTCAATAAAATTTTATTTGTATAGCTCATTTTCACAGTCTTACATAGTCTCAAAGCGCTTTACATTATCTCTGCCCAAAAGCCCCCCATGAAAAAACTCCCTAGGAAGAAGAAACCTGGGGAGGAATCAAACTCCAATGGGGAGCCCATCCTCCAGGGGCCAACAAAGGAAGTCCAAAATAGCAAAGTCCCAGTTTCTAAAGAAAAATTGTTCATAGTCCAGGTTTGAATGCGGAAGGTCCAGCTGACATCAGGATAGGCAGATGAGGAAGCTGCCTCCTTCGGCGGGTGTTAATATAAATATTAAGCTATACTATACTGATTGCTAATTCAAAGCTACCTACAGCCCCACAGCCTTAATTATGCCATCTGCCATGACCAGGATTGGGTGACTGTAAGTTGGACGGTTTGCATGTGTGGGATATATACATACATATATATACATATTGTGACGCTACAGCATTGCCGGTTTGATGGTCATTGTGGTCAGACAAATTAATGTCTAATAATCAAGTCTCATCATTTTTTAATTTATTTTTCTATCGGAAAAGCACAGTGGCATAGATCAAAACTAGACTTATGCTTTTTGTTTAATTTTTGAATACATTGCTGTTACTAACACCCCTGTTGTGCTGTTTTGGTATAGTATGTCAAGCCCTTAGAAGACCTTATACGTTAAAAACTAGCTATAGTCACACATACACAACTTGTGGTACTAATTATTGTCCAATTAGGAAGAGAAGAAGAATAATTTTACACTACAGGGAACAGATTAAAATTTACGGAGTGATTAAGCAGCAATGCAGCAGATATGTCAGGGAGAATCGCGTAATATATTGAGTGAAGTTGTTAATTTTGCGGTCGTATTTAGCTATGGGTCTGCCCATCTCGGAGCTGAGCGGTAATCCATAAACGCTGTCAGTTACAAAAGTTCCTCTGGCCCCTGATCTGTTGTGATTTACAGCCACTGCACTCATTGCCAATCTCAACATTACGGGCAAATCAATATGCCCGCTGACTAATGAGCCCGCTGACGAATAGCATGACAGAAATCAACCGAAAGCATCTGCTCCCTGCGCCGGACTATCTGCTTACGGTGTGAAAGCGGGGGATGGAGGGGACACAGACTCGTCGTTCCAGCGCTCTGGTCACACTCGCAGTTCACTCAGAACAGACATCCTCCAGATCCACTGGTTACAGTGTACATTGCTTACAGTGTACACTGCTTACAGTGCACATTGCTTACCGTGTACACTGCTTACAGTGCACATTGCTTACAGTTTACACTGCTTACAGTGCACATTGCTTACACGCCGAGGCTGTTTCTGTTCACAGAACGCTGGACTTCTTTATGACTCCGTCCATAATATTTTGCAGTTGTTCCCATTCTGCTGGTCTCCTTCAGGTTCTCTGATTTCAGTATTTCCAAGTGCCCTTAGTATATGTCTGCATGCCCTGTGATCAGGGTCGGATTCACTGGCTCCTCGGGCTGGCATCAGTATTGACACTTGGGTGACCATTTAACTACCCATTACATTTTTCATAAAGTGGAGCAGGGAGCTGATGGTTATTGGGGCCTTGGGCATGATGCACATTTCCCAACTAAGACATATGCCCCTCCCCCATAATTTGCATCCATGACTGGCATTACGTCCAAAGTACCCCCCAACCTTGTGGTCCCCAAGTCCATGGTCTACGTAAGTGGTTATGGATGATGGATAGAGGAAAGAACCAAACGGCAATAAAACATATATGGGATTGTTACAGTAAGCTATACCGTAATCCTGGCACATAGCGCACTTTGTGCTGACCAGACCAGACTGTGCTGATTAAGAGGCTTCATGCTGGGTAGGAGCCAGACCCACAGGAGCAACCTCTGGGCACTGATGGGAGCTACAGGGGGCCCATGAAACTCACCAGTCAACAAGAGAGAGATTTACAAGTCTGCGGAGGTCAAGCTAGATCATCTTTTACCCAAAACTGATAGCAGCCGCTCAGAAGAGATGCCGCTCTACAGAGTCCCCTCCCCGGTTTCGGATGAAAGGACAGGATTTACTGTGAATTCCCACAGTGGGCCCCCTAACAGGCTACCCCCCCCCCACTCTCCAGGGCACCAGGGTGGCTGAGAGCCTTTCTCATTAGACCTTCTCCCGGAAGCCTTCAAGGATATCCACAGTAAGAGCAGCAGACTCCGTCCCATGGCTTAACAAGGCCCGAGACAGCGATTCCCTGCAGACCTCCGGCTGCCGCCCAGTAGCTCTGGATGGACTCCAGCAGGCTGGGAAAGGACTGGAATCCTTTAACCTCTGAAGCATAAAGAAAACAGTTTGACACATCTGTAAAAAAACAGCAGCGGGGCGGGTGACTTATGTGTGACACTGCTGTCGCGTTCTCGATAATAAAGCACCGATTACCCAGCACTTACCATGAAGGAGGAGTGTTAGCTTGCATTGGTATTTAAGTCACATGGTTTATCCTGGGATCATGGCTGTGGCTCACACAGAGATGCCCTTAAAGGTGCAGATCCTTTTTACGCAGCTCACTGCGTCTATCGATTAATCACACGTCCAGACGCTCGGGGCATGGCTTTGATACACCTATGCCACTGTCTCCGGGTTTATTCCCAAAACATAGCCGCCACATGGTTTCAAAAAAAAAATACACATCGCTGGGCACGTTCACACCCTCGAATAGCAGTGACCTCGTAAAGGGTAGCTTCACGCATTAATAGAAGAAATTTAGATTCGTTGACATCGAAGATGATGGTATTTTTTCGTGTTATTTCAAGATGGCTTTTGATGAAGGTAGGATCAGTGATGTAAAAGAAAGTTCAATATGGGTGCAGGGGGGGTGGCTACTTGATAATTTAATTCAAAGATCTGTTTATTAAGGGGGTGAATGAATGAAGCCATGTGAAATATTGGGTGGGACACGCCCTTGTCCTGTCTCTTGCACCCCTGGGTGGAATGGTGCTTTATTACCAAAATACGGACATTTTGAAGTCCTCAGAATATCCCAGATGGAAATGGTATTTTTCAATTCCATCCTGCATCATATGTTTTCTGTCCACCATAGGTGCATAGATTGCAAAAACAAAAAAAAAACCAAAAAAAAGATGCAGTTTGCAACCCCTGACTGATACTCAATTTTGGGTCAAAGTCATAAGTATAAATCACCCTTCCCCGCCGTATCTTCGGCAATGTGACTATTCGTGCTGTTTTGACATATCAGTGTTTCTTTCTGGCATGAGTACAGTTGTCGGCAGGAGGCGAGTGCACAGACCTGCGGGTTACTAACGATGTACATGAATGTGTCACAGTGCTGCCGGCTCAGCCATCCACACAGGAGTCTGCCACATGTGAATGTCACATGCTTCAAGAGAATGTCACACTGTTCCATGGCTATGCTCTACTGAATGTGTGAACGCTATCATGGCGAGTACCACTTTCACAAATTTCCTATACACAATCCACGTTGTTTTTTGTTAATTCCTGTACCTGGCAAATCTTCCCATATATTGAATTCTATTTACATAGAGCATTTTCACAGTTTCAGATTGTCTCAAGGGGCTATACATTGTCCCTCCCCAAAACCCCTAGTCAGCAACCCAGAAGTAACAGTGGCAAGGAAAAATTCTCTAGTAGGAAGATACCTTGGGAGGAACCAGACCCAAAGGGGGAGCCCATTCCCCTAGAGCTGGCAAAGGAAGTGCAAAATATACATTTTGTGAATTGTGTCTGCTCCATACCATGCTACTTAGCTATAATTATATCATTTAGTAATCCACAAAAAACACAAAGCACATGCTTACTTAGGATGACGATAGAGGATATCTTTCTGAGGTACCTGAAGGGACCAGGGTCAAATAAAATCAGATCAAAAGAGACTCCACTGTGCCATACAACCGCAGTACTACTGCAAAGGCACAAGTGCTTTGTACCTGCATTGTCTGATCAGTCGCTGATGGAGCAGTGGCACACAGTGATCTAGATGAGGAGTATTTCTACCAGCTCATTCTACTGCCATGTTTAGCCTGGCATGGGAGCACAGCAGTGAAACTGACTGAGAGCGTTACAATCATCCAGAAACATCAATCCAGACACTTTGGCACCTTCAAGGGCAAGAATTCAGTCATAGAGAACAATCTGTCACAGGCGAATGGAGGAGGGGGTGGAATGGTGGGGGGGGGGCTTCTAAATGCTGCATCAGAGGCACTGTTCCGAAGAAAAACATAAGATCAACTGAGTTCTAGGCTGAGCAGACAAAGGTCAGACATCTTCGGCGAAGGGTTAATGATACATGACTCGTTTGGTGTGGACTGAAAGTAAGCTATGATACAACTCGTCCCTGTAATTTAAGGGGGTTTGTCCGTAGAAAAGGCTCTTCGGGAATGACTATAAGCCATGTATCAGAGAAACGAGCAAGCGAATGAGCAAAGTGGAAATGCTCTACCTTGCTCTTGGTAGGATGCTAAGCACACACAGCCCCCATATTTTCCTCCCCCTAATAGAGGCACCATTGTCAAGATTTATTGCAGGTCAATGACAAGGATCTTATTTTGTTAAGTATCGCATTTTGCAAAAGGAAAGCTCCTGATTAGCAGGCTACCAGAAGTTAGCCAGCTTGCACTTAAGATTTTAGCTTGTCTTAGTGTTTCTGTATCGAAGTAATACCACGTTGGCCTCACGCGAATTCTTTGCCGGCTCACTGGTCTAGAGAAACCCTGCATGTCTACTTTTTTTTTAATTTAAAAAGCTGTGTCCAGTGGGCAATTAGTCAAAGCAATTAGCAGCAATGCTAAGGAAGCAATCAGACTTGAGAGGTAGGGTGAGAGCCTGTACCACCCAATCGAAGCTGTATGACTTAGGGTTTGTCAATTACTGCAAATTTGCCACGTTCCACCATGTGAGATCAGCTCACAAGTAATGCTGCCCAGCTCAACTAACTCTGGAAATTTGCTTCTGGGAAGGCCGTGAGAAGGTGTTTTTTTTTTCGTATTGCTGTTGTTAGGGGATTGTTAATACAGCCAAACAGGAATGTTGTCCAAAGGTTATCCAAAGGTACCCACATTGCAAATGTTTCATAAACCAAAACATTCAACCAAAAACTAGCATTATAGTTATGTTAAAAAAAAAACTTTCCTGGACAACCAAACAAATCGTCAGGGAATGATCTCATAACCAAAAAACAACATGGAACGTTCTGGGCTAGTGTAACTTCCCCAAGAGTACAGCACCCATTTTCTGGGGTTTGAATCTGCCTTAGTGCTACCAGTGCCAGTGATGTCTGCTGATGTGGGCGCTTGGCCCTTGCTGTGAATGTTTTCACGATGATCGAGAAAAAAAAAAGCTCAGTAAGAGATTGCTGAAGTATTTAATGGTAGAGGGTGTCATAGCCTCGGGCTGCCTTCGGAGGGAGCCTCAGGTGCTGACTTATTTGTATTGATTGTATTGATTAGTACTGTCTGTAATTTGTTGTTTTTAAAATGTATAAAGGTGGGGTGTTCTGTTTTGTTGAACCCCTGTAATCCAGATACAACTTGATTGTGTCTCCTAAGGCTTGTTTATTTGAAATGTTTCCCTTGTTAGTGCATTTGTCCCCGTTTGGTATGGTCTTACTCCCAGTCCTACGCTATTTCCCTTCAAGCTATTATAAATAACTCCTTACCAAGTCATTCTCTCATGTTTGTCTTCACATGTCCCCTACTCTTACACTAAGGATCTTTATTTATTTATTATCATTATTTTTACTTGAGTCTGCATAGTGAACTGGGAGATTTTAAATAGTTAAGATTGAATTAGTCACGACTTAATTAGTTATCTTTTGGCCCCTTAAAATCACTAAAACATTTGTTGTATGGATGCCTGTAGTTATACCCAGTGTAAGAAGAAGAAGCAGCTGTTCGCATGGCCCTTAGCATTATCTAGTTGGGAATGAGCATCACACCTTCAGGAGACTCCTAAACTCTGAGGCAGTGACATGAGATTCAGGAAGAGCTGTCCTTTCAAATGTTTCAATGTGAGCGGAATAAGATCACCAGCTTTCTCACTTCTAAACTTGCGGCGTGTGAGGAGACATACTGTGGCAAGTCATCACCATTTGTGCACGGATCTAAATGTCATGGGGATTCATGCTCCCCATGCACGCCCCACCAGTGGGGTAAATGAAGGCAGCAGATCTTAACGTTTCCATCTGCTTCACTCCGCAGAGTTTAGCCCCTGTTGGGAGCTTCAAAGCAGGATGACCTTGAACATCATAATTGCTGTTTGCATCCGCTAATGTCTATGAAAAAAAGCGCAAATATTATTAATAATATTTGTGTTCAGCTTGTTTAGATGCTCTGCCTCTAAAACTACATCCTAAATTAATTTGTCAGATATTGGCCAGCTGCTGTTAGTGCCTCTATTTTTATTTCATGTCATCAAGAGATTTATTTTGTTAATGTGTTTTTCACTTTTTTTTTTTTTTGGCTGTTCCTCAAGGCTATCCCTTTTAGCAAAGCAGTCAGTGTCCACAAACGAACACATAAATGTATTACCGCAAATTTCTTGTCACTGTCAGTTCTTACGTTTTGGAGAATTGTTGCTGTTGCATTTAACAAACACGTGAGGGAAATGCATTTTCTGAAACAGGCTCTCAGATTAAAAATCCTCGTATAATGCATTTTCCTTCACATGGCTCATATAGAACTTTCCCTACCTGCAAAGCAGGACATAACTTTTAACTACTAAGTTGGAACCGATATCAAATAATAATGTAAAGGTGTTAATTCTACTGTTTGACTTTTTACAGAATTTATCATAGGTTCAAATCCCAGCCCAGCCCTGTGTTTGTGGAGTTTCCATGTTATCTTGTGTTGCGAAGTTTTCTTTCAGATTTTCTTGTTACCGCTCACAGGACAATAACCTGCAGTTATGTGGCATCTCTAAATTGTGCTTAGGTCATGTGGCCAAGTCGTGGGAAGTGATACTATCCCTCTCCTTTGTAGGTGGCTTGGTGTGTCCAAACTTTTAACTAGTACTGCATATAATGAATTAAAAAAGAATATTTACACAAAATATTTACTCAAAATATTACAAAAATAAAACCATATGTATCAAATTAAAAATGTTTATGAACAGGCAGAAACATGGCCAGCTATAGCTAAAGGCAGAACAGGCAATAGCCTCAGGCCCCTGAATTACCTGCCTTGCAGAGGTTGTGGAATGATCGCCAAATATCTTGGTCAGGGAGCCTTCCTAAGCTTTGCCTAGCACCACTGATATGGTAGAGTTAGCAGGGTTGTGCCCAGTGGCTGTTCTAGACCAAAGAAGCAAAAAACTATATTGAAAACCAATACATTTTAATGTAAGCAATGCTTTGCAGTTACATTTTACAGTGTTTACACATAGGCAACTCACTCTGACTTATTTTTTATACTTGTCATTAACTTAACTGAAGGGACTGAAGCAAGTCGACCACCCGGCACGGTTGAGAAAATGTGCTTACGTTTGTGTTTGCCTGTTCCCAGCACACAAAATTTTAGCCCACATATATAAATGGAAATAACTGTAATACTAATACTACTACTAATAATAATATGTTTATGTCAGCCCCATACCAGTCAGTCAGTACCAGTTCAGTTAGGGGGGGCACAGGGAGAGCATGCTTGTTGTTATAGGGGCACTGTACCACCCCCCCCAAAACCTGTAGGCCGCTTTGTACCATGTAAGCAGTCGGAAGATGGATGGCTTGATGAATCGCAAGGCCTCCTGTTTCATTGGTATACATGAAAAGTTTTTGGAGAATACACGTCACAGTAAATTAATACATTGCCAGGAATCAATAATGGGGCATTAAGAGTCTGCTATGTTGTGGTATGTCAAGTGTCTGAATAATTAAGCTGTTATTACTTGTTCTGCATATTTGAAAGACTAATTGTTTTATATGCTTGTGCATGCAGTCAAGAAGGGAATTTACTAATTAGATGAGTTGTGGTTAAATTAAAAGAAATGGGTGGCATTTAAGCTGTATTGATTCTTAGTAAGTGTGTTCTCTATTGATTTTAAGCAATTGCTTCCTTAATTTACTTAATTTTATGCGTTCAACGTTGGTTTTTAATAATTCACTGAATTTACTTTAATAATTTACTGGATATGATTGATCATATCCAACTGTAATAATCTAATGATATAATGAGGTAAGTTTGGATCTTCTATAAATCAATGGGCTGGTTATTTGATTAAATGGCATAACAATGAAAGTTTTAGTGAATTTTTAGCTTCATAATAATGCCTCATTTTGGCTCATTTTGTAAACCAAAACTGTACCCCAATATTTTTATGACATGATAATATTAATTTTACAGTGTCACATAATTATGTTAGAAGCCATAATGACCAGGAGCTCTGGATTGTGGATGTCACCTCACATGGTCCAAGGGATGAGATCGAGTTCTCAAGGGAAGAGTTTTCCCTCCAAATGATGGTGTCTGGCAATATTTCAGAGTAATTGCTTTGAGATTAACAGTCCAGCAGGATAATGACTTCAAGTGGCGTTCACATGGGATCTGACGTTGCAGTACTTCAAATGATTACTTGGTCGCTTTGTGCCTTCCTAGCAGCGCTACGGAGTGTAATAAGTGTAATAAGAATCACCTGTGTTTTTATGCGTTTCTGTGCATTTATCATACAATATGGAGGTTGCGAGCCTTCGAGTGCAATAAAATAATAATAGATGTTATAATTGAGGGATATTATCATTTACTCGGGAACTATACTATAATCATTTAATGAGTAACTAACATGGGCTAATCTTTACATATAAGCATAATAGCACTGTTCTAATAGTAGTTCAAGCAATGAACCCATTACTCTGTACTTATGATGATGGGGTAGCTGTAGCAGACCAATCCGTAAAAGTAGGAAACATATCAGAAATAGTATATATTTGGTGGCTTAGTAAGTATCGCTGTTAGCTTGCACCTTAGAGCTTTGTGTCTACTTGCCATGCTACATGGCTTCTCCCTGGGTACTGGGTACTGGGTATTTCCCTCCCTTAGGCCATAAATTGCCTATAGTATATTTGTCCTGTGAATGGCTGGCATCCTTCTTGGCCATGGTGTTCTAGCATAAGTGCAAGGTCCCTGAGGCAATGTAGTCGATATGCACCAATTTGAAAATGCAGGCTACATGAAAAAAGTTTAAGTTTGATGATAAAGATAAGATGCTTTCTGTGTTATATCATAATATATTTACTTGTATATACAGTGCCCTCAGAAAGTCTTGGGAAGATTGCTTATTTCAGTAGGAATGTTGGTAATTTATTGCTTTTATAATGAAAGTCCTTTGACATACAATGCTTAACATATCTGCAAATATCTATATCACAGACGTTTTCTTTTTGTTAAGTATTTTTGACTCATTTATTCAGTTCTCTTCTTGCCATTTTGCTGTTAATTGCAATTGTAGTCATTGGCTCCCAATGGGATACTAAGCACAAATGTTTGGTGTTTTATGTTATTTCAAAGGTGTTACTAAATTAAAAAGCACCCAATGGGACTACTTGTCAATGACCTTATTAACTTAGAAAAGCAGTTTTAGAGGTATAATTTGTTTAAGTTTATTACTACTTGAAATTAGTACTTTACTTAAAATGACTGGGTGATTCTTATATATGAATGAATAAACAAATGAATAAAGCAATGTTTGCAATATTTTTACTGAATTAACTAAGCATCCAAAGACTTTCTGTGAGCACTCTATGTGTTCTAACCAGACTGATCAGTGTATATCGCATAATTCCCAAGAGGTCCATCATCTACTGGCTATCTGACAATTTTCACTTTGTTAATCACTTCCCAAGAAAAACAGGATGTTCCTCCATATTGTCTAATCATCTGTTTTCTTTAATGATGAATCTGTTTGCTCGCACAACACAACGGCGGGTGTCTAAAAGATACCGACCTGATCTCCTGTTGTTGTGGAAGTTGTTTTTTTTGTGTAACACCCATTGAGATGTTTAAAGGTCAGGATGAACTTCGGTAGAGTGAATACATACAATACATATTTAGTGCAGTTTGTGTTTTTCATCATTAAATCCATAGTTTTGTTTAAAAAAAAACACAGACTCACAGGCCGCACATTCATTGCTTGTATAAATCTAACAAGGGGATATTCTTGCCTGTTTTATTTACACTTTTTCTGGTAATTTCTACATTCTATATAATAAAAGGGAAATGTACAATTTTGCTAAATTAAAGTGCAGAGTTTTAAATGTTCTCAGTCTCACAGAGGTTCCCCGAACTCTTAAAGTGGACGGTGCCTGGAGCTTATGAGAAATAGATAGCGAATGTATGTCTCGATGCGGATGACACTGGGCAGCCTTCCAAAGACATGTCAGATTGAGAAATGCTTGGAGAAGGTTCAAGTTCAATGCACACATTGGTTAAATGCACCAATCATGTTACTCATCGCTGACAGATTACTTTTCCCTTGGCGGTGGAGGATTTATTAATTTACTTTTTTAATGACAAATGTGCTGTGGACTCAAAACATATGAATTTGAAATATTCAGGATCCACATATATTTTTTTTAGTTTATGCTTACACATAACGATAATAATAATACTCGTTTTTATTTCTATCAGAAAAATTCGATCGGATACAGGAAACTAGGTGGATTTACTGTCACTCGCAGCATAAGTTAATGCACTGCTTATGTTTAAATAAATGCCAAAAGCAGTTTCTGTAAAATGGAAATTAAATTGATGCTTACATATAGTGATAATAATAATGATACTAATTTTTATTTTTAAAAGATACAGGAAACAAGGTGTTTTTGCGCCGTTTGTATGGAAAATGTTCCGTATTCACAGCCAGGGAGATCCCTGCGTTACAGACTGCATAAGCCTTGGTGACATTATGGATAGTGTTAGAATGGCAAGGTGCTGGCATTCCATTTTACAGCAGATTGCTTTTGACATTTATTTAAACATAAGCAGTGTATTAACTTATGCTGTGAGTGACTGTAAATCCAGTTTTCTGTTTTGATACTGTAAGCCTTTGATGATAAATAAAACTCGTCAGTTAAGAGGAGGGGTGACGCTGTCTTATATGTTGCGTAGTTATGAAACATAAAACATGTCGAGCTGCTGCTGGTGCCACTGTCCCTGGGCCTTTGTCTCCCGCTATAGCGCCTCCCGCACCTCCCGCTATAGCGCCTCCCGCACCTCCCGCTATAGCGCCTCCCGCTATAGCGCCTCCTGCTATAGCCTTCGCTAGGTGTTGTTTATGTGCCTGCGTCCTAAGCTGTGGGGGATCGACTCTGGACCCCTCTATGACCCTGTCCACGTTAAGTGGATTGAAGACGGATGGAAGAATCTATTACAAACCATCGGAAAATTGCTGTTTATACATCCATTAATACCAAATAGCTTTGCTAATATTTTAATGAATATTCCCTTTAGAGACAATGTAATACACTGCTGTATAATCAGACGCTTGGAGCATTTTAAACTTGGTTACTTAAGGAGAAAATCCATTTGCTAAACCAGGTTGAACTTTGCGGTAGAAAATAAGTGGTTGGCTGGCATTTGTTGTTTTTTGAGAGGAAAGAAACCCGCCTGGATGTGAATTACTCTACGCAGGCCTGCCTTTGCGATGAAAGGAAGGGCTACCTCACCGGAGACTTCTCTGTAAAGATGACAGAATGCAGGCGCGCCGCATGCGGGCCTGACAAGCCCATTTCCAGCCTAATCCCTCAAGGAACCCCTTGCCTGCAATCCTCTGGGGATGCCACGGTGGAGTGTGTATGAGTCTGCATGCTTGTTTATTTGTGTGTATGTGCTTCTGTGTATGAGGAAGAGGGAAAGAGAGAGCGAGAGAAAACGAGCGAGTCATGGGTTTCCCCTCATCTCTATCCCTCCGGTTGTTGAGACGAACATAAATCCACGTCGCCCGGCTCTAAAAGGTGACTTCTTGTCGTTCCAGTGTAAGCTACAATCTAGCATGGCAGAGCAGCTGACCCTTTCACCATAGCCCTCTGTCTCAAGGTGGCCACCAATGGAGAGAAGCTTCCATTAGCCAATCAGAGCCGGAAGAGGCCTGGGGACAATGGAAAAGCAGAGAGGGGTTCACTGGATGAGATGGGCAGAGATGGGCAGTTGAGGATCAGAAAGAAAAAGTCCAGACCAAGATTTTGTTTCAGCCAGCCAGTTTAGAACCCTGTGAGTGTGCCTCTTTATACTCAGCTGGTCGGTTGAGACACAATCCTGGTCTGGATTTGTACTATCTGGACCTGAAATACCCAGAAACTGTTCCAGTTCTAATATCTTTGGACTGTCCAATGAGTTGAAATGTTTTCATTAAAACGTTTCCACAGGCCAATAGAAACAGAGGCCCCATAACAGGTGGGACAATTCCAAGGACCACTGACTGACAGGGGTTCGAAAAAAATTGGTCTGGGATGGGGGCAAAATATGATACTCTTTCATGAGGCCCAAATTCTCTAGCAGTACCCCTGCATGGAACCGCAATCTCTACTGAAATAAACAGCCTGATTCTTGTAAGAAATGTCATACAAAAATGAAATAGAAGATGTGTCGCTACTTGTAACACTGTTGAATAGGTTGGAAGCTAAATGTGTACTGTTTGGAAAACAGAAATGACAGCCCTCAACAGTACTTCTGTGGCTATGCCTCGCCAGTTTAAAGTCATATCTACAGCACTGGAAAAAATTAAAAGACCACAGCAAAATGTTTTTGTTTTTGTTTTACTCATTTCTCAAATTATGGGTGAGTGGCTATGAATAATATAGCTTCTCATTGATGAAGGGCTTCTTCCTTGCTCTATGGGATTTCAGTCCTGCTTCTTGGAGCCTGATACTAAGTGTCCTAGCAGTGCACTACACACCACTTAATGTTTCCCATTCCTTATGAAAGTCACTTGATGTCAGCCTCCAATTCCTGAGAAACTGCAGGATAAATTGACGGTCATCTCTGGCATTAGAAAGTCACTTCCGCTCATTACCTGGCTGGTTTCTGGTCATTCCCAGTGTCTCCTGCTTCACCTTGTTCTTGTGTAGGCTACTGCTGTCTTAGAAACTTTGAGCCTGGAAGCAGCCTGCAGCTCAGTGTAGCCTTCTGCCAGCAGAACCAGGATTATAGTAGGATTTATGCAGATGCATAATATAAAGTGGTCTCTACATTTTTTCCAGGACTGCCATAAATTCAGGTTAAATACAATGGTTCGTAATAACGGACACATGCACTGCATTGTGAGGCCCGTGAAAACATTAAGCGGCTTCAGCGGCTTGAGGTACAGTACAGTATGTATGTAGTATTAGTTACTCCTCTTCTTAATATTATTATTATTATTATTAGGGAATTGATCTCATTCTGCCTGTATATTCAGTTTCTTTGTGTGTTTTCAGAGGGTGCTCTAATTAACAGTGCCGATGACATCATTTATTTAGCTGTACCCCATGTAGACCGTGAGAGGGTAAGGACCAGCGTTCTCTGTCGCACAGCATGAAGGTGTGATGACCTTTTCCAGGAGGGCAGTCACACAACCGCTTTTATCTCTCTGCTAGTTTCGTGTGTAACGCCCGTTCGTGGTATTTTATGGTGATTTTGGGGTGGTCTGGGGGTGGATATAAAGGCTTGAGGAAGAGAGAGATTTCGTTTTGGAGTATGCAATAAGATGAAAACACAATTATAACTGCACATGTTAGAATTACAGCAATCTGCTTTTTTTTCCAAGTTGCAGAGCAGTTATGACAATATTCAATAAAAAATATATGAATATGAATATATATACACATAAATACATATAAGTTATGTAGCATTATTATAAAACATAATTTGGTTATCTTGCTGGACTAATCATGTGTGTATATATAATGTTTGGCAAGGGCTGGATGTGTTGGTGGAACATCATTTTGTATTGTCATATTGATTGATCTGTTAATCCATGCATGCATCCAATACCAAAGCACCACATGTTCTGGACAGCAAATAAAGGCTAGGCACCCCCATATGGCATGCCAGTTGTAGTAAATGCCTTCACAGAAAATTTATCTAATTTGCTCCTTCATTCTGGGCTGAAGATAGATACTTTAACCTGGAGGATTATCATTGGAGATATTTCCCAATAGGAGGCACTCGTGTTGAAATTACTTTTGAGAAATGCCTGCCCTATATCCACAGATAATGACAAAGTTTATATGACTCTTCCCATTTCAAACATTTAGAGCAACACACACAGTATGTCAAATACCAGCCTTATGGGGACATAGAGTGCTATCAGTGCCGGCCCAGGTGGTGCTGTAGGCAAACTGCACTGGAGGACCACCCCCTGCAAACTTGGGAGTTTTACTTACACCAAAATGTTCTGAGGGCAGAATGAAAACTGATTGGTTCAGAGAGATAAACAGATGTCAGAGCACCCAATCAGATGTCTTGATCCCACCTCTCTGAACCAAATTTTTCTCGCGCTGCTTTCAGAACATATTTGTGTAAGTAAAACTCTGACAAGCACAAACTTCACCTCCTAATTTCGTTCGGATGGTGAGTCCCGGGGGCGGGGGCAGCGGTTTGTTAAATTGATGCCCCCTCAGAAGTTGCCGGCTGTGTCAGACTGACCGGCCCTGAGTGCCATGTTCACATAACTGGTGAGGGATTCATTGCTGAGCAAACCTGCATCGTCACAACCTCTAACTCGACACGAGGGTCACTAGCCCAAGCTATCAATCAGTCTCTTCATGGCTCGTGTTAGATTCAGGTAAGTGCACTGCTACACTCGTTTGCCTCTGGGGCTGGGGGTCACGGACACCATTGCCCCTCACATTTTTCAATGTTAAACTTGTTTCTTTGAAAACATCACAATTGATTGTGTGGTCCTGTTTCGTGTCAAACACACCAGTGGCATACAAAGGTTCTTTTCGCATCACCCAACTGAGACAGTCTGCAGAAGTTTCAATAAAAAAAGCCGCGATCATGACAAAATTGTACAGCAAATTCTTTTTTTTTCTACCTCTTCCATCAGGTGTGAAATAGACTAATTCAAGTATCACGGAATGACAATAACCCAAAAACCTGAAAGGGCCTTGCCAATAGTTCCACATATTTGCAAAGTGTCCTTCTGAATCCACATCTTCTTAACTGAATTATTACATAAATTTGGGTACTTTTTCCATTTCAATTCAGCTTCTGGCCAAGTGTCAGAGGTTAAACATTTTCTTCTTCCGTTTCAACACAAAAAAATAAATCTTCCCCATTAAAATGTTTATCCCGTACACTGTAAATGTAGTTATGCTGCAGCCTCAGCCTCATCATCACGTTTATTATTTATTATTACGGCTGCTGTATTCTGGGTTTCCTAATAGTGATACATCTACGTCTTCTGACCATCATGCAAGTGAATATGTTAAGTGAAAGTAAAGTGCATTAAGATGCATTAAGGCCGATGGGTGTTATAGTGCACAAGGTAACATCCAGTTCCCTTTCATTATGGTAACCTTTCACCGTGCTGCTGACGCAGTTCGTCTGCCCCGAGTTGACTTCCTGGTTGGGCATTGCCGCAATCTGAAGTGTTTCGGGAACGACAAGATCACTGTCGAATGTAGCCACCCTGAGAGCAAGACTGGAAACAGCTTCGGTGCATATCGAAATGGACGCCCCATGGGCTCCTAATCTGTTGTTGTATTGTTCCTCGGGTTTGAACGCCTTTGAAGTCGAGGCAGATTGTTATACTGAGTCAGGTTGATTTCCCTTGAACCTGTTTCCGGGCTTTTATCCATAACCTACCGTGGTACCGGCTTGACAGCTACAAGTGTTGCACTTACTCAGCTGCTGAGCGGGAATCCTAACCTTTGCCAATGTGCATTTCACGGGGCTACCTGGGATTGTCAAAACGCAAAGGGGAGGCAGCGAGATGTCCCAGTGTCACTGAAAAACCTCAAATGACAGCCTGTGCCCGGTCGCCCAGGTTAAAGGTCAGTGTCTCCGGAGACCAGGGTCACGTACAATTTGTGATTTACATTAATAATATAGCAAAACAAGAGCTGATGAGTCGCAGGAATCTGCAGAGAGAGGGAATGACCGGAAGTAAAGGTCAGATAAGTGTTCTTCAGTTGGAGCTGAGCCAATTAAATTGGCAGTTGCTGAAAGTTACTGACGCTAACAGCGTTACCATTTGGTTTATATTTAACTAAAAAGCCATGGTGGTGCAGTGGTTAGCACTATGGCCTCAAACCTCCGGGACCAGAGTACAAGTCTCCGCCAGGATTCCATGTGTGTGGAGTTTACATGTACTTCCTGTGTTCCAGCAGACACTCTGGTTTTCCCCCTCAGTCCAAAGACATGCTGAGGCTAATTGGAGTTGCCAAATTGCCCATAAGCGTGCATGTGTAAGTGAAAGGTGTATGAGTGTGTCCTGTGATAGGTTGGTGCCCCATCCTGTTTGTTCTGTGCCAGTAGCCCCTGGGATAGGCCCTGCACCCCCGACAACCTTGAACAGGACAAGTGATTTCAGAAAATTGATGAACAAGCTAAACCTAGCTGCTGTGATGTAGTCAGCTGAGAACTATAGGGTTACATGCTTTCACATGTGAGGTCAGTGTCCTGCTCCATTGCTTTGGGCTATTCTCATTTGTGCACTCTAGCTTGAAGCTATGGTGCTGATTAAGACAAGAGCTAATTACTCTAAATGAGTAACAACAAAACTGTTGAAGAGGCATGGGAATTTCTTAAAAGCACATTATTGCAAATGAAAGAGGACTTCATATCTGTTTCCAGCAAAAATAAATCTAGGAAACGGCAACTGAGGTGGTTTACTATGGAAATTAGGGATAAAGTCAGAAGGAAAAGGGCTTTGCTCCACAAATTGAAAATAACTAATGATGACAGAATAAAGCAGGAGTATTTAAATCTACAGGTTAAGTTAAAAAATTATATTAGACTAGCTAAAAGGAATGTCAAAAGGAAGATTGCATTGGAGGCTAAGGATGACGTTAAAAGTT